>JXSR01S000509.1:3496-14113 GCA_000969725.1 Ophiothrix spiculata | reverse complement strand
TGTTTGCATGCTAGGCTCTCTCTTTCATCTAGATTGCCAAACGTTGCATGCACAAAGCAAAAATCCTATTTTATAACCTGATAATCTAACTGCCATTCTCAACTTGACAGTAAAGAAAATATATTATATATTTGTGATGACTCACACAGAAAGGGGGGACTTTGGTTCCGACCTCAAAATTGAGTTTTTGGCATCATGTGAAAGCTTAGAGTTTCACAAGTAATTTCGTACCTCAAAAATTTCGATACAACAATCCGTTCCGAAGATATGGCTATTTTAGTAAGAGCGTATTGATCACTTTTCAAAAATAGCAATTGGAGAAAACAGGCTTTAAGTTTGGGTTTGTGAAAGCATCAATTTTATTGATTACTATTCAACTATACACAAAATCTCCTTAGCAACGGATACTTAGGAGCACTCAATCATCATCAAATTTGACACAGACATTGTCAAAATACATATCTTTAATTATATACCGAGGACAGTCGGTCAGAGAAGTGAAAATTTGAGCTGAGAAAACGGCCTGTTTTCGAGGATGTTTTTTCTTCCGATCACAAAATTACGAAAACGAGTTTGACACGGTGTTAGAAAATTGTCATAAAATCATCTTTTTTCGCAATTTTATAGAAAACGGCTTGATAGGAAGATTTTTAAAACTTTGAAGATTCATAATATCACAAAATCTCAAATTCACCCCAGACGAAAATTTTACCACTTCTCAACTTCAAAGCCTGATATCTCAGTCTGCAGATCGTCGCAAAGTCCCCCTTTTCGGTGTGAGTCATCACATTTAGTCAAAATATTGTAAAACAAGAAATGCTTTAGGATTCAAAACTTCATATTTCCTATAACTCTTGACAAGATCCCGGACATTGGACCAAATGTTTGCTACCCGTTCATACTTTAAGTTCGATGGCAAATATTTGGTGACGTCACGACCAAATGTTTGGTAGGAAAAATTTTGTTTGGAGGCCGAGTATGATTTTGCCTTTAGTATGTTTTGAACATTAATTAGTATCATGATCAGATAAATATTGATGTACATGACAGTATCATTACTCACATTAATGATTGATTAACATCAATCATAACTTGTCAATTTTTCGCCAGTTTTTCAGAAATGGCAGTAAAGGAGATAGCAATAGCAAATTTCCCTACATTGATCTTTGACCTTTAGCTATGACCTTTGACCTTGAAATTTGATGCAGAAAATGAGAAAAAAAAGCAATTTTATACATAAGGCATATCCCGAATTTGAGTTGATTTTGACATTTAATAGTTATGTCATTTTCAATTATATTAAAAAAGCACATATTATCGAACTTGGCACATATTATGGAAGTCTGACTTAAGTATCTGCCTCCTGAAAAGGTTACAATAACATGATATAAATAAAAGGAAGATACTCACATTTTGGCAAGTTAGCTGCCTAGGCCTTGTCATCAGTGTGCCCAAAACGGAGTACATGACTGTGAACTGTAGCTCAGAGCCAACTCTCCAAGTGTATGGCAAGTGCATTAAGCATGTCACCGAATTCAAATATCTGAGGGGTGATTCCAAAGTATCGTTTGTGACCGAAAAAATTGGAAAATTTCACTTTTAAATGGCCACAGAACCTAGCATAAACATTATATTAACGAGTTTGTTGTTGATAATGGTGCTCACTAGTGGGATCAAAACATGCAGGTGTTTAAAGATTAAAATTTCCCAAATACTGAATAAAGTTCATGTAATGTTCAGTAAAGTTTGTGACCTCGCACGGAAATGGTTTTTTGCTCCAAATGACTTCAAAGAAAAATTTCTCTGACATGTTATCGAATTTTTTATTGCGCTTTTCACAGATGATTGGTAACATAGTTCATAAAAGTGGTAGGAAATTCTATTGTCAGGATTTCTTTAAATGCGATGTTTTGTTTGGTAACGTTTGTGACATTTTGGTGTAACTTTTTGGTAACGTTATTGACATTTTTGAATGAAAACATGTGCTCATTCATGCACGGGTAGAAAAAATTCAAAATTTCTGATTAGAAAATACTTTTCACATAACGAGTAACAAACGTATGACTGAAAAAGCTGCTCATATGGTCGAATAAAAAGGCTGATTTTTTGCTTGAAATCAAAAAAGGTTTAGTTTTCACTGGAATGAGCCCCGGTTGTACGATGGCTTCTAGTTACAAAGATCTTACTAGACGTAAAGCCCTACTCTGGTCTGCATTCTGGAAGATGGAACGCATATGGAGAAGTACAATTATTCCTGTTGATATGAAGGTTAGACTATTTAACACAACATGTGTGACAGTATTGTTGTATGGCTTTGAATCGTGGGTGCTGACAAGCGACATGGAGAGTAAAATAAACACCTTCGCAACATCATGCTATAGAGTCATGCTGAACATCAAGCGTATTGACCATGTCCCAAACTCCAGAATTTACAAAGTTACAAATATGCCTTTGATAAATAAGGTCAGGCTGCGACAGCTGAAATTTCTTGGCCATAAACTGAGGATGCCTGAGGAGGAGCCCAGCAGATTGTATGCTCTTTATACTCCTTCACATGGGAGAAGGAAGCCAGGCCGACAGAGAACATCATATCTGTCCTATATCCAAAAGCTATTGGGAAATACAAACAACATGTTACGCCCGCAGGCTATAGCCGACCTGGCTCAAAACCGAAATGATTGGAGAAAATTTGTGATCGCCTGCTGCGCAGCCAACCGATGATGATGATGCCTGATGGTGCTTACATTGACGGAAGGTACGGGTATGTGCCGCCCTCAAGACCCCCTTTTCAAGCCTCCTCTTCCGCTCCCCAAGATGCTCTTTTCAAGATTACTTCAGTTCCCAAGACCCCATTTTCAAAGAAAGTGTATTTTATCATGTTTTCAACCTAATTTTGGGCGGTTTTCAGCTCAAATCGGTGTATTTTTATGGGAAAAAGTAGTTCCTGAAACCTCCATTTGGGAAAAAATCAATTCCATAGACCCTATTTTTGACCAAAAATCCATTCAGCAAGGCCCTATGTTAGATATCGCTGATCTCACATACCTACCAATTTTTTTAGTACCCCCCCCCCCTCCCCCCGGGGGTTAGTAGTGTTGAGTATGAAAAGTGTGTTTGAATATGAAAATCAGAGAAATGAGAAGAATAAAAATTCTAGAAGGAAAGGAAAGGGGTCAACTATAACATTAAGGGTAAGGTCTTTTACCTTTGTAGCCATAAAGTGGCTACGCCCTTGCATTTATGAGTAATTTTGTCGTCCACCTTTTACCAATTTGTACCAAACTGGTGAAATGTTACTGAAAGTGACTCATTTCATGTATTTACATGAATATGTTGGAAATTCACTTTCCATTTTGAACGAAATGTATATAGGTATTAACTTAATGTAAGCTACTTCATGGATACAAATTTGGATTTCTTATTGAGTCCGTCATCTCCAATAATGTGGTGGAAATATGTATCAGCCTGATGACTGAAAAGCCTCATTGTGTTTTCCTTCAGTCTCAAACTCTATAAACCTAGAAGTGGGAACCAGAAATCAGCAGTACTCTTTTATGAGATCTAAAAAAAGGCTGTCACCTATGGCTTTTGATTTTTTTTTTTGGCTTATTAGGTTTGTTTTGATTAATAATCTCTTCAACAATTTAGTCTTTTCTGTTATAACCTTTATGTTAAAGTATATGAAAGCATGTTAGTTCATTGTATCTACTTCAGTCCCAACATTGTTGACTTATAAATCCTCTTCGATAGTCATATTCTTTCCTTTTAGGCTGTTTTTACTCACATTTATTCTCACAATTATATAGTATTGCTTAAGGTGGCCTAGCACAGATGCGGTGCCGGACACGAGTGAGCTGATATCATCGGTGTTGGACACAGTTTCAAAGTATTTATCCCGGGCTTTTGGCGTACTGTGTCTTACGCTTTAATAAAACGCGACCTTACACGTGCGTCATTTTTATATTCACGCATAAGACCATGCACGTTGCTCCTGACGGCGCAGGACCCATAGCGCACAGTGCTTAAGGGACTAGTCGGTAAGTTGGTGACCATATTTTTTTATTACGTTTTTTTAAAGAACTATATAAGGACCAATACATATTTGAAAAAGAGAGAGAAAAAAAAAGCCGTTTTTTAATTATAGGTGTTTTTGTCTTAATTTTTTCAATTTACCATAGAAGTCAATGGTAAAAAGTGGTAATACATACCCTTTTTAAAATGGATTTTTCTCAAAAACTAAGTTGGTGACTCCCTTTTTTTTTATTTCAGAAATGTGATCAGCACACATAAAAACACCATATATCAAAAAATAAGAAAATTAAATAGAGGAATTCTATCTGTGCTAGGCCACCTTAAAGGGGCAATTCATGATCAACTTTTCATCTTCAAGGTCACTATATCAAAATTCAGTTTTGTAGTAATAAAGAATCCTTGACCATATGGTACAATTCCCAAACCATTCTTTCAAATGTGCTTGCATTTATAATTTTCTTATTACTGTCGTGGCCCCGATAACACAGTATGTCTATGGAGAATCTTAAAATGCTATAAAGCTTGTAACTCGAAAACGAACTATCGGAATCGAGTGAAACATTCAGCATACATTTATGTTGTAATAAGTTTATTTTGGTATAAAAGAGGTAAGGTTGTCATTACATGAGAATCATGAATCAAGAATTGGTATGTATTGTTGTGCAAGTCTAACAATATAAATGCACAAGTTTGCATCTGTATGGATATAATTTGGATTGTACTTCTAAGTTAATAATTACTGAACAAATGTTATGCCTTTGAAATGATTGAAGCATTGATGCTTACCTATCTAAAAGAGCAACATTCAAAAAATAGAATGGCAAACTGAGAATTCACAAAAAAGCGGTGGTCAGATTGTAGTGATTATGATACCGATATATTATATCAGTGCAAAAACACTTGATACATTGTCTGCGTTGTTATCCCAGTTATCGTCCATATGCAATACCAGTTGGAAACTGACAGAGTGTTATTCTTTTCATTATCATGCACAAAATTCTTAAAGGATCCCAATTAAAAAGTGAAGATTTCTTTGACTATTCTTCAGTTTTAACAATTATTTTCTTTATTTTTGAAAGTATATCTGGACAAATTTTGGCCCATCATTAAAATTTAACTTTTACAGTTAAATCTAAAGGACTTCATGGGATATATTGAAGCTAAAGTAGCTCTTTTCCGCCTTTTCAAAATAAATAGAACTGTCCACAAGACGTCTATCATGTGATAAGGGAAACAAATTCCAGATCTCTTCGCAATGAATACATATCTTTTTGTAAAGTTAACGCCCCATGTGACTAGAACGGAAAACAAGATCTCCCTTGGGATTTATCAATATCTTGATTTGTCATAATAAAGTCATACATATTCTACGCTTGAAATTCTATTACAAAACTTGCTACAAGTCGCCAGAAATTTGTAATAATTTGGCATTTATGTTGTCAAAACTTGATAGAAAAATATTGAATTTGAAAACCAAGCCTTGTTGATAAGTGGTATATGACCATACCCTTTATCAGATTTGAAGTATTATATGTTCAGTACTTTAATCCTTGCTATATCTAAATATGTTTTTCTTTACAAACAAGAGTTTTGATTACGATGTGTCACAGCAGAGTCTGATAGAACGGACATTTTGAATTTGGTTGATTTTGACATTGGCGTGAGAGGGATATACCTTTTTGCAACTGCCGGGGGATCTGACGATTTCCTGCTTTTTAAATCAATGTATCCTATTTTTATCCCAATCAATTTGTTGAAATGATATGATCTTGAAAGCCAATCATTGATATGAGTTAATGTGTTGAGTGGAGTCCAGCCAATGTCAATGTCGACTCTTGATATGACAGAAAAAAATGAAACTCATAAAAGCTTCTTACTTAATGGTTCAAGGGGATCTTCTATTATCTTAATTAACCAATCACAGACTATGTATGAAAAAAGTTGAAATCAGACCAAGTTCCGTCATTTTTTAAATTCAATCCAAACTGTTATAACAATATAAACGATATAGGAATTAATTTTTGAAAAGTATTTGAGATATTTAGCCATCTTATCAAGCTTATTGATACCAAGTTTAGGTTATACTGGGTAGGCCTCCAAAAAATGTGAAATTGTTTTCATGTATTGATAAATGTAATACAAACAGTATACATTGGAGTAACATAGTTTAAATGGACTGAGATCATGTCTAAGAATACATTTTTTGAAGTTTGACTGTACCTTACATCCTACAAGAGATAGCTGGTATAAATTTGTTAGCAATTGATTTTATCAATCTTATGAAACAAAGGCTGATAAAATAATATAAAATTCTTTTAAAAGGATCTATTAAGATATTCAGTAAGGAATGTTAACATTTTATGGTTAACATTCCCATTCTGGAGGCGACGCATATGTAAGGGTCAAAAGACCCCCTTTTTTGCTGTCCCCAAAAGACCCGTAATTTTTTTACAATTGCATGTGCTCTCACCCAAAGACCCATAGATTTTTATATTTTTCTCTCACCGGTTACCAAATTTCGCTCTCCGAATGTCAAAAATCAAATTCTCACCCAATGACCCCACATTTTTGGACCAATGAGCTCTCATATTTTTGTATTTTACTCTCACCGAATGCCAAAAATCTTGCTCTCACCCAATGACCCCTCATTTTTTGAGCTTCTACTCTCACCGAAAGCCTCAGCCGGAGGAGCGTGGGCCTTACACCCATATCGATTTCACATTTGACTGCCCCCTCCCTCCAGAGGGGGGGGGGGGGGGTGTTATGGTGGTGTATCAATTTATTGTTATCCTAGAATTACTTGTTAGACAGGAAAATTGCAAAAGATAATTAATAACAATCAGCAAAAGTCCCTTTAGTATATTATAAGATGAAGAGCAGACACAGGAAACCTATAATATGGAAAACCAAAAGTTGTTCTTACCATTGAGTAATCGCTGACCAAACATGGAAGATTATGCAGTAGTTTCCAGCCACAAATTCTCTAGGGTATTATAAAGTAATAAAAATTATTTGAATCATATGAAGTATCAAAGTTTTCCAGCATGTCAAAAGTTCATTTAATCAGTTTTGTTTAAATGCAAAATATTTGGATTTCTACTTTTCAGTGACTGTCCATGAGAGTGCACCCCTCATCGTTTGTATGTTTGCACCTATTTGGAAAGTGGATCATTCTATTTTCAGCCAATTACAAATGGTTATCATAGGATTAGACCACAGCACAGGGGTTGATTTGACAAGTTTTTGTAATGAAATAGTTTTGAGCATCAATTAGGAGGCTGTTATGTTTTCTTGGATTTTTAGTTATAACATTTTTGCTTTATAGAAAGTTGAATTTGATTTTCAAATGTCAATTTTATAATCTATATTAAATGATATATTTTGAAAGAACTGGCACATCATGAATTCTTTGAATTGTGGTTATACAGATACAGCCTTGTTGCTTTCAACCCTCAGTTTGGTTTCAGTGTAATTTTGGTTTTAATGTTATAAAAAGTGTGTCTGACTTTAAGGCATTTAATCTTTACTCCTATATGTGATGACTCACCCCGAAAAGGGGGACTTTTCGACAAAACACTTTTCAAGAAACTGGTGAAAGAAGGCAGCCAAAAAATAAAGTAAATAATAAGAATTTTCAGCAGATGTTCTGTTATAAAATTTGATTGCCTTGATCAATTTCAACAAGTAAGGTGTCGTTTTTTTAAAGCTTAGAAGATACTTTAACATATGAAATGACAAAATCAAAATTCATATCATCGGCAAAGTCCACCCTGTGACAGTTTTGCAAGACGAATAGAATGAGACCATTCTGAACAAAATCGGAGACTTTTGAAGTTTTGGACTCCCATAGGGCTAGTTCCGTGACCTCTGATATGACCTTTCACATTTTTGGCTATAACTCCAGAACCATATTTCATACATAGGTAAAAGTATACTTTTTCTGCTTCATTGTGATGAGAGGAACATGTTGACTAGTAACATGTTATGGATGTCATTTTGGCGGCCATCTTGGATTTCTCAAAATGCTCAATGGTGCGGATTTTGCATCATTCAGTTCTGGAATCTATGGGTCTCAAAGATTAAGAATCAGTCAAGAACAATTGTGCAGACTCCATTTTGCAGTCAAGCCCAAAATCAAGGTTTTTCCCACAGACTATACGGGTGTCTTATTTTGGATAAGACGTCGGAGCCCAGCGTATGCTAAAGGTTGACATGTTTGACTCCTCAAGATTGCTTGGTGTTACTGTGTTACTTCCCAAAAACTTCTGATTTGGGCATTACATGAAGTGGGAAATATCAATAAATATCATTTTTGCCTGATTTTCCCTGGCATTTATTATGTCTTACCAGTTTTAAAAATCAATTAGAATCAACGTCAATTCAGTTGATTTTCAAAACTACCGAACAACAACAAAATGATGTGTCTATATTATTCAACACTCCTGAAAAAGCTTACCAATGTGTGCATTGAGCATTCAAACTTTTCCAAAGTGGCCAATGACAACTTGGCAGCATATCATGTGATGAGTACTTCACTTATATACGGCCAGATAAAATGAAACCAAAGGATTATAAGTAAACTTTGCTGCCTTCATCGAAAAGGCCAGGGGACATGATGGGAAGAGCACTAAATACCCTCTGAACTACAAGTGTCACTTACAGAAATCATTTGAATAAATGTGATGTGCAGCCCAATATACAACCATTCATTCCAATATGTACATCAGTTATGATTGTGATAATTTCTACCACAGAATGTGACATTATCTCTTTTTTGTTTTTGAAAGTTTACCACATATTTGTGTCCCCTTAAAGGTTACAGGAAAAGTAAATAACTTCATAAACATTCGTTATAACAAAACTAAGTAGAAACTAGAGCTACTGTGCCCTCTGCCAAGGGCACGAGGTAAAGTTACGTGGGGGGGGGGATCTTTTGATTTTTCAAGTCAAGCGGATCCAAAATCGCTGGTCCAATACGAACAATTTGACACCTTAAGCTTTGAAATTGGCCAAAAGTTGATAATTTGACCTTTGCAATAATGTTTGTTTTGACCTTTGACCCACAAGGAAGGGTCGGATGATGGGGTCACCGTCGACACTTTTGATCGCTGGTCAAAGACGAAAAATTTGACACCTTAACCTTTGAAATCAGACAAAGTTGAAAATTTGACCTTTCTTTTGACCTTTGACCCCAGGGAAAGGTCAGACGATAAGGTCATCATTGACACTTTTGATAGCTGGTCAAAGACGAACAATTTGACTCCTTAAGCTTTGAAATTTGCCAAAAGTTGATAATTTGACCTTTGCAATAATGTTTGTTTTGACCTTTGACCCCCAAGGAAGGGTCGGTCATTATTGACACTTTTGGTCGCTGGTCCAAGACAAACAATTTGACACCTTGATCTTTGAAATCGGACAAAGTTGAAACTTTGACCTTTCTTATGACCTCCAAGGAAAGGTCAGACGGCGGGGTCACCATGGATACTTTTGATCGCTGTTCCAAGACGAAAACTTTGACACCTTAACCTTTGAAATCGGACAAAGTTGATAATTTGACTTCCCCATTGACCTTTCTTTTCACCTTTGACCACCAAGAAAGGGTCGGACGGCGAGGTCACTGTTGACACTTTTGATCGGTGGTCAAAGACGAACAATTTGACACCTCAAACGTTGAAATCGGACAAAGTTGAAAATTTGACCTTGTCCCCTGTGACATCTGGGTCAAACTTGAGGTCACGAAAAGTGATAACTTTTTTTGCTTGTCACTCATAGATGCTTTTGACCAAGTTTGGTCGAAATCTGATTCATCGTTTTTGAGTTGAAACCGTTGCCAGAAAGAAAGAAAGAAATGGCAAGAAACCAATAAGTTACGTGGTAACCACGTAACTTAAAGATGAATGTAAAATTTTGACAAAGCATAAATAGTCAACAATACTCAAAAAACTTTCAAATATATTTTGATGACCTCGAAAAAACGGTCTAACTGAACTGCTCGACTATGATGCTTACATACCTCGATAGCTTGGTCGCTACATCGCGTCATGCTTTTTATCTTCTGGGTTTTGATATTTTACATTGTACAGGCAAAAAGTTCAAAGCGACAACTAGTATGAACCACGGTCGGATGACGTGGGTAAGTGTATAGATATTTTTGAGATCCACGGATAATGAACAATGATACCCATAACAGTTTAATGGGTGTGTATTCCAGGGTCTTATGAAGATGTTACGGTGAGCACTCATATGGGTACCTGGTCTAGCGCCCTCGTGCTTGAGGAGAGTTTTCCTTGGAGCGGATGTTTGGGGTCAAGGGTCGTGTTTCGCCATTGCTAGAGATTTTGTGTTTATAAAGATAGATTCACCGTGAATAAATAATGATTTCCAAGTGAGAAGCTGCATCCTACCATTTGAGTTATTTCCCCATTGTGGTGCGAACACCACATCGCCACACATGGTGGAGAACCACGGATTCCGGTACACTCTCTTAGTGGTAGTAAATTGACCGTAAGTGACACTAAAAATGATCGTAAATAAATGAGGACATGAAATGATGGATGCGATGTCATGTACTTGTACAGTCATGAT
>JXSR01S000508.1:18083-28825 GCA_000969725.1 Ophiothrix spiculata | reverse complement strand
CGCTTCCGCAGGTTTTTCTCCAGGTACTCCGGTCTTCCTCCTGCATTCAAAACTGAATTTAAAAAACATCTTGGAGCCCTGTTAAAGATAAGCTTTCTTTAGCTTACTTGGTACCAAGTAGGCCTACCAAGTGGGGTTTCCTTGGCGAAAGCCTAAACAAGGTGATTTAACAAGGCGATTTAAAGTTGTTGTTTGTGCGACTAACCTGCCGGTGATGTCTGTATTCTCTATGTCTCTTTCTTGTTTCAACTGCTCCGCCAAGTCCACCAATATGAGATCCCTCAATTTACCGATTGCCAAATTGTCATTCCCCTCTGTTAGCAGGCGATTCACCAAGGCGTTTTGTTGGCTTTGGTTTGGGTATAGTACTACAAGACCAGCACTTTGAGTAAATAAAAAGAGAACATATACGATTGTTAATCTTCAAATAGTCGAGGAGAAACTTGATTAATTTTCAATATGAGATCCCTCAACTTGCCGATTGCCAGATTGTCATTCCCCTCTGTTAGCAGGCGATTCACCAAGGCGTTTTGTTGGCTTTGGTTTGGGTATAGTACTACAAGACCAGCACTTTGAGTAAATACAAAGAGAACATATCTGATTGTTAATCTTCAAATAGTCGAGGAGGAGAAACTTGATTAATTTTCATCATGACACGCTCCTGTAAATTTAGACAACAGTTTGCATGTATCCAGTGGCGTAGCCAGACTTTTTGGTCGGGGGGGGGGGAAAGACATTTCATCCCGATTTTTTCCCGATTTCCCTCCGGCGTTCCCAGCAACAAATCCATTTTCGTACACCCAAAATATATTCAAGCCAATTTTAAAAATTGACAAGCAAAAAAAAAAAGTTTTAAGCTGCACATCTCTTGACATGATTTTCTGCTTTTTTCCATGTTTCCTGTCTTGCAGCTGCTCTCTCGTTTTTCTTGTCCTTCCCAATTTTTCCCGCTCGATTTTTTGTTGGGGGGGGGGGCACTCTGCCCCCCTTTGCCCCCTGCTGGCTACGCCACTGCATGTATCCACTAAATGCCAAGACGCAGCTAGCATCTGGTTTAATTTTAGATGCTAACAAAGACGCTAACCAGACATTAGCAAGTTAAAATACTTTCAACTTTAGCGTCTTTGTTAGCGTCTAGCTACATGCTAGCTGCATCTTGTAAGTATATCATGGGCATAAGGGGTGGTTCATACGTCATCCGGTTGATGGTGACAAAACCAGAAGTTGCTGCCCTATATAAACAATTTGCTTGATACTAATGCAAAATGATGTGCCATCTTCCATTGACCACCCTTTATATGGTTGACATCGCACAGGTTTGAAGTAGCATGTTAGTAGAAACAATACTGGGTGAATCTGAAATCATACATTGAATGCAAATTGTATCGACCCAAACAAATCTAGCCAACGGGCAGCAAATTTTTGGCAGGTGAGACATCGGCTTCTTTTTGAGGCTTAAGAAACAAAGCAGTTAATGAAATCACTACCAAGTTGGTAGAATACAAACTTAAAACAAACTATTTTGACATATTGCAGACTTTCAGTTTTGCCTTTAAGCTTACCTGATTGCATAGCACGCTTCTCTCTGTACACCATTATGAACCAAACCTTTGGGAACATCTACCAGTAATTGCCACATCAATGTACTGAAAAAACAAACATGGAGCAGCTAGTTTTATAAAAAATCTATATCCTTCAGAGAAGAATTTAAAGCTCTTCAGTGAGGAACTATAACAGGGTGAAATTTAGGTTGGATCTTACAAATCGCTAACGGGGTGAAATTAAGGTTGAATCTTACAAATCGTTAACGGGGTGAAATTTAGGTTGAATCTTACAAATCGTTAACGGGGTGAAATTAAGGTTGAATCTTACAAATCGTTAACGGGGTGAAATTTAGGTTGAATCTTACAAATCGTTAACGGGGTGAAATTTCGATCGAAGCTTACAAATTGTTAACGGGGTGAAATTTCGATTGAAGCTTACAAATCGTTAACAGGGTGAAATTTAGGTTGAATCTTACCATCGTTAACAGGGCGAAATTTAGGTTGAATCTAACAAATCGTTAACGGGGTGCAATTGAGGTTGAATCTAACAAATCGTTAACGGGGTGAAATTTAGGTTGAATCTTACAAATCATTAACGGGGTGAAATTTAGGTTGAATCTTACAAATCGTTAAGGGGGTGAAATTTAGGTTAAATCTTACAAATCGTTAACGGGGTGAAATTTAAGTTGAATCTTACAAATCGTTAACGGGTGAAATTTTGGTTGAATCTTACAAATCGTTTACGGGCTGAAATTAATTTAGGTTGAATCTTATAAATCGTTAACGGGGCGAAATTTAGGTTGAATCTTACAAATCGTTAACGGGGTGAAATTTAGGTTGAATCTTACAAATCGTTGATTTTATTGCATCTTTCATCAAATGAACAGAAGTAGAACTTTCAGAGGATAAAACCCAGGGCTGGGTTTTCCAACAAACTCTATACGAAGAGTTTATTTCCAAAAGGGCCTAAATCCACTTTTGGTCAAAATTTAGTTATTGGTGCCATAGTGTAGTACTATAGTAGTAGTTTAATGGAACCAAGCCACTTTTCCCAAAATTTACTTTCATTGAGTTTACCATTACATAAAAATCTGTGTTTGTTTCCAAAAGGGCCTAAAATCCACTACAGTTTGTTTCCAAAAGGGCCTAAATCCATTTTAGGGTGTAAACAAACCTCTCAATAAAAAATAAGCAATAAAGTTTTGATTTCCATAAGTGATGTCACTGTAGTCAGAGGACCTATCCTGAACTTGTAAAGCAGTAAAAACTCATAATATGACAAGAAATTATCCATTTGCTGATTTTCAGATGGATTTAGGCCCTTTTGGAAATAAACTCTAAACGAAGAGATCATTCCCAAAAAGAACATAAATCAACTTTGGGTAAAAATTTAGTTATTGGTGCCATAGTGTAGTACTATAGTAGTAATTTCAAGGAACCAAACTATTTCCCCCAGAACTTGCTTTAATTTAGCTTACCAGTTCACAAAAATCTCAGTTTGTGTCAAAAAGGGCCTAAATCAATAGTTTATTTGCAAAAGGGCCTAAATCCACTGTCAAGTGAAAATAGAGCTTCACATAAAAAATGAACAATGAAGTTCTGATTTCCTTTAGTGATGTCACTTTAGTTAGAGAACCAATTCCTAAAATGTAAAGCAGCAAAACCTTGAAAAGTAATTTTGCACAACAAGAAAAAACTTTTTGGTGGTGTTCTCAAAAAGTGCTCAGGTGGATTTAGGCCCTTTTGGAAACAAACTCTTCAATTATATAGCAGCTGCCTTCAAAGTCACATTCTATTTAATTTTGTACAAGATCAACACAGCACATGTTTACTCAATATGCTTAACAAGTTGCAAAAAAGTATACAAATATTAACTGACTTTGAGTGTGATGGTAGAAATATCATCACGAAGTGAACGATGTATTGTTTAAAGTCATTTTACTTGGAACAAATTATACATCTCTCACTTCATGAGGATATAAGTGACAAAACATTTAAAAAGCCTGAGGAAGTGAAGGAAAGTCTGAAAATGGTGTAAAATGCCCTAAAATAGGGTGAAAATATATAAACAGGGTTAATTTGACAACAGATGGGCCTGAATTCAGGCAACTGCCAAAATTTTACATCACTGAAAATGGGAATGGGATTTTCTTCAACATATTTCTCTTACTCATTAACTTTAAGATCTATGACCTTTCATAACAACTTACCCAACTCTGGCTGCCAGGTCAGCTTCCTTCTGACTGAAACTGTGGGACTTGAAGATCACCTGTTAAAGAATTTAAATTACACAAAAATAAAACTGTAGTAAAGAAAGGACTGTCCATCTAAAATAATTTGAGGTCTGCAGAGGTAGCCTTCCAATCATCGTTTGTACATCATAACATGGAGGCGATTGAAGACTACAAATAAATAACAACAGTTACCTTTAAATAAGATTTGTCTTAGAGTTCTTCACCCAGGGTAGAAGATACAAAACAAAATTAGGTTATGTTTTTTCAACAAACAACAACATTCAATCATTAGTTTTTTTCTTTCTTTTTTCTTAGGGTGGGGTGGGGAGGGGAGGGTGCCAATCGGTACAAGCTAGTAGGTAATACTAAGGCCACAATTTTCCAACAATTCAGAAAATGGAACACTATTTAAAATGGTAAAATGCGGAAAGAGACAAATTTATAAAGAAGATTTGAGAGTTAAAAACATGGGAGAATGATTAGTTAAAGCCCGTACTTTTCAACAAGCGGCACACACGCCAACATTTGGCGCTTTGACTAGTACTAATTGGTACTTTGACACTCTCAAAAAAGCAACAAAATAATTAAATATTCAATGCGAAAAAGGTGCATTTAGTGCTTAACCCTAAATTTCCTCATTTATGTGGCGCATTTTGAGAATAAGTTGAGAACCCCTGGTTTAGACAATTATACTGTGACATATTCAATTGTTTGATTCTCATAATCATTTTATAACTTAATAATAAAATACACATTAAATGCTTCTAAGCATGCAACTGGTTTTGATTTATTGCTTAAGTCAGGTCTATGACAACACTGTGTGATTTATCTTAAACATTTAATTGTTTTTCTTTGTTCTATGTTTATTTGTTTATGTTTTGAGACTGATATTTGGGCTGCTTTGGCAAAATGAGAGATAGTCACAAATCAGCATTTTGAATAAATGGCATCTAAAGTAAAATTAGGGTGAAAAGTCAAATTTCATTTTTTGAAAACGCATTCATGCAGAAGTATTTACCTATATTTTAAGTTTTGAAGGTCAACTTTTCCAGTAAGTGCAATTATTCATAGTTAATTGATGGCATGTTGCTATTATACACAGCAGTAATCAGTATCTTTGAAATTGATTTGCAGCTAATTTTTATTGCAATATATTCAGTGGACTGCTTTCTATTTCGATCTCTAATTGAAGAATGGAGAAAGAAAGTGTGACATATTATATATCATTCAAAAGCTGAGATTATAGAGAATTCATACACTCTGCGTTAAGTACGCGTTGAAATTGTCAATCTAATTGGACAGTTCGTAACTTTTACTCATTCATTAATCTCGTCTATTTGCAAGATGTGTATCGCATAGTGCGTTGTTCAATTCCATGTACGCATACGCATAACATGCTCGCGCTTGTATGGCAAGTTTCATTTTAAATGAAAGGTAAAACTACATTACATTTATTAACATGGGTGATGGATGGTTGTATTTTCTATGTTTTATAACAACATCAAACACATTTTGAAATAATTATGCCGTTTAATTTCCATACAATTATATTCTAATCATGTCCTTTATGAATTATTTTAATAACTGCTCTTTACTTGGCGCTCGTGAAATTGTACAACAATAATGCACCTTGTGCTGAAGTCAAAGTTGTCCAACTCACTCGGCTACGCCTCGTGAGTGCGGACAACTCCAACTTCAGCACGCGGTGCATTATTGTTGTACAATTTCACTCGAGTCAAAAATACGCAGTTATTAATCTATAATTAGAATATATCAGAATGCATTTATTTTGTGTACAAACAAATAAACACCGATATGAACTCTACCTGTAACACAATCAGCATACACTGAGCTATTGGCTGGTTTTGCTCCTGGATTGCTTGGTCTAATATATCACACACTCTTGCCAGGTGATTCTGGTTTATAGCCCGTTGTCTCATCAACATTTGGGCTAGAGTTGACTGTAGTAGATCACTATGTACACGATGACAGCAGTTACTTCCGATGTGGTGTAAGAGTTTGTTAATCACAGAGTCTACTGGCATCATCATATCTGGAGAAAAATAAACAGGTGTAATGTAACAAATTAACAATAATAACTGTGCACCATCTTTTTTGAGGTCATTGTTTAAAACTTATTAAAGTTGCATGAAGAAAACCTATTCATTTTTTGCGCGTCTTGTGCGCCGAGGTTAAAGTTCACACGCAACTCAACCGATACTCGTGAGCTCACATGATTTGCCTGTTCTGTTGCTGTGTGACTTGATCGATTTGATTGGTTTTTGGTTCAAGCACGGTGTGTTTGGTCCCGCCCAGAATGATTTTTTTTTTTTACAATAGCTTTAAAAAAGTTTGATACCTCCTCGTATATACATAAATTCAGATCATACAATTTACACAAATTTAGCTTGCTCTTATAAAATGGACATAACATACTTAAGAAAAACATTTTCGAAAGAAATTAGAGAACAAAAGATTCAATTTATTGTTTTGCCTGTCATAGTCTCATACTGGATGGGCGTATATTATTTTGAGTAATTTTGAGTAAGGGCAGCTCATTCTTAGTCACAAATTGGAGTGATTTTAACCCAAGAATGATGACAATTTTTTGCCAAAAACATTTAACATCATATCGAGATAAACTGTACACCCCTATTCATACACACAATACTCCAATCAAATAAAACAAGTCATGTCAAATGTGTATTTCTACATCGTGCAATAATTTTGAACATGTGGCACCACTGCGTTTAACGCTGAAAATATTATACAAATATTGACTGCTTTGAGGGGCATGGTTTAAATTATTTTCCCGAGGTGATCTCAAAACCATGAATATGCCCGAAGCGAAGCTGAGGGCATATTCATGGTTTTGAGATCACCGAGGGGAAATAATTTTAACCATACCCCGAACTAAAAGCAGTCAATATTCGTTTTATATCCCAAATATAGATTTTTGTCCTCTGGTTGGTTAAAAGAACAATTTTTAGCACTCAAAGAGCCCGATGATAATTTACGATATTTGTTTCTCCTTTCAGTGCTGACTGCGTCGTCTTGTGCGCACAAGATAACTAGCTTACACACTGCAGCGCGTGTTTGACCATGAATGCTTAAAGTCGCGCGCGTGAAGCTCGAGTTGCACGACGCAAAATACATTGAGCGGGCCTAGTGAAACTATGCCCCGCGCATAGTAAATTTATAGGGCATAGTTAAATCCATGCCCTCACTTTTAACCATCCAGAGGACAGGAATCTATATATGAGGTATATAATAACATTTATTGTCGAATAATGGACAGCCAATTATTCCTTATTAGGAAGTAGAATCACACTCATTGACTAAGAATAGAATATAAATCTGCTCACCACTTGGTACCCCTTCCAGGGCTGGTCCCGTTCCTAGTTGTTGACACACGTGTTGTGGCGCCCTCAATCCTGGGTTATGCCATTGGTCTATCCAATCGTTTGAGCAGGTCCATATCAAATTATTGGTCACATCATAGCATACGCCTGTAAAAGAGAATGACGTCGATTCTTAAATGTATCCAATTAATGATGGGAATTGTTATTGAAAGAGTAACGGTGAATTGGTGATCAAGATACCTTGTAGTTGCGATCAAAGACTACTTAATTATGAAAGGATAAGTACTTTAATGAAAATTCTTTTCATTGCAAAAGTAAACAAGGACAAAACAGGCACATCTGTAAAGTCTATTCTACTGGCTATACATACCAAGGCCTGTAACAGATGACCCTCTAGCCACAGAACAAGTAGGTGCATCTATAAAGTCTATTCTATTGGCAAATGATCCATCTCGTATACTGAAACAAAGATTGGTCCCTAGAGCTGAAAAAATAAAACAAAGTTTAATCAGTATTCAGATCTTGGTTCATTTATCTGAGTTCAACCATTTATCTACTTGTGGCACTTGTTGCAAGGTTTAGAGTGAACAAACAGTTTCTTGCAATATTGTGGAAATGTGAGCCTCTACAGTTAGAATCGGGTTGGGGCTACTTCTGCTAGTCTGACTATCTACTTTCATTTTTTGGACAAATCAAAATTCCCTGAATTTTCTTGATTTTGAGGCATTTTTATCATATATCATATTCCCTGACTGGAAAAAAATTAAAATAATAATCCCTGATTTCCCTGAGGGTTGGGAACCCTGATATATATTTAGTAGGCCTAATATTAAGCAGTGTATAAGTACAAAGACATGTCCATTCACTTGATCTTTGTAATTGCAGTATTTGTTGTGCTAGCAAGTAGGAAAGAAAAAAGATCAGAATTCAACTTGAAATAAATATGTAAACTTACTTCGAATTCCTGATATTCCAGGTCCTCCACCAAACAATGAGCGTGAAGCAGCATTGCCTCCCCCACCCGGAGGTGTCGTTATCATGACAACGCTATTACCATCGGTGTAGATCGGGGTTTTGCGTAGTAGCTTCAGTGTTAATCCACAGCTGGTTGTTGCTACAATAGGAACACAATCACAAACAATATTTACACTGTCTACAAAGGATGGCCCAACAAAGGCTCTCCAGAAAGATTTGTCATTGGGGTCCTTGGGCAATAGGAACGGAAATAGAAATTGGGAAGTCTGATTTAAGGGGCCTGTTAATCCCGGCCACTTGTTCTAAAGCAGAATTTAGTTTTTCTGTATTTTCTGATACTTCAGCATGTTACCTTTTTTTACAGACAATAAAACACTGCAAAACAAAACTTTTTTAACTTATTCATAGGTAAAATTAAAAGATTATTTTTACATTTTACAGTAAAAACAAACACGTGGCTGTTGGCGGGAAAATACGGGCATAGATACGCGTCCTATATTTTACGTTTAGGTTGCGTGATTTGATGTGCGTGCCTGTTTGCGCGGCAACAAGTACTGCGTGCACGGGTGAACGTGTTGCGTTATGTTCTTGTATGAACACATTTGTTAAAATCCCGCAATAAACTTGTCAATGTTGTAAACAAAGACCAAATAATTGAACATTGGTATTTTAGATTTCTTTCAATATTTACCAAATAAGGAGCTTAAAATTGAATCTGAAAGTTGAGCACAGTACTTACCAATAATATCAATTACATAATAAGTTTTAATGTCCGATGCCCAAGGTTTAGATCTCAAAATTAATGGATTTTAGGTCAAAATGTGCGATTTTATCATTAAACATGGGATTTCTCCTTTTCAGTTTTGATGAAAAAACATCATTTTTACGGGAAACGTAACTAAAAAAAACTAAAAAGTACAAGGAAAGCTTTTTCAACCATTATGTACAGTATATCAAAATCTAGGATCGTGTTCCTAATTTTTCAACGGCACATGTAACATGGTTTTCATTTTATTTCGAAAAACTCAGCTTTATTTGAAAAAATGAAAATGCGATCCTAGATAATTGTGTGCAGTTTCCAAAAAAATGGCAGTAACAATTTTTTTAGTTACTTTTCCCGTTTCATGTTTAGGCAAAATCACTGTTTTTTGCTATTTTTGAACCAAACCAATAGCATAAGCAGATTCCTTGTCAAATTTCCTTTCTAAATGTATACTTTTCTTTACTGTAACTTAATATTTTTAGACTTATAAGCCAAAAAATAAAGTCAAAATATAAGTCTTAACAGGCCCCTAAATATGTAGGAAGAACCAAAAGAAAGAATGCAAAATCAGGTATGTACAATTGTACATGTATAAGTTTGGAAGCAATGACAGGCTCAAACCAAGCCACAGCCCCCATCTTGAGCTAACATGAAACTTTACAACAGTGTCAATATTAAGATTTTTAAGCACAGGTGATGTGCTCAGGCAAGATCAATCAGAAAAAATACATTAATCATTAAAACATACAAGGTTATTAATACATCATAAAATGTCTTTATTTTATAAACTTTTAAATTAACCATTAAAAGCTAAACATTTGAGCCAAAAAGCTCAGTCAAGAGAATAATACAGGATGGACAATTAAGGGCCATGCCATGGGGACATTTGATTAGAGGTCTTGGGTTCAAATTGTGAGGACTCACTTTTGTTGACATTAAACTTGCAAAGAGATTATTTATTATTAAACAAACTTAGTTTATTTTATTAATTAATATATTTATATTTATAACATTCGGCCGAAAGTCGTGTTTTGAAAAGGTCTATAGAAATGCTGATCTACTTACATGATTCTTCCTTGTTCTGTTGAGGCACAGATGCCCCCGTTAAGGTGGCTAGGGAAGCGGCAGGGTTGGCACGATATGTACGTATCCTGGCCAACAACGGATCCCCTACGGCCTTCAGACTCTCATCTTTACGAGTCAACATCTTTTGCTCCTTGATAGGCACAGCTGTCAAAGTGCCATCTTGGTCCTGCAATTGGAGATGATTGACAAGTCAATGAGTCAAAGTGATGTTAAACCAATGAAAACATATTTAATTCTAAAGACTCCCAAAAAAGAATCGCCTCACCTCGAACAAAAGGAATACGCAAACGTAATTTGAAGATTGTGTGCACAAGTGCTGGAGTTTCAGCTTTCATTTGACACCCTATTTCTGACAATTGACTAAGAAACACCAAAGTTATGAACATTTAAAACCCTCAAGGTCATTTTGTAAAAGTTGCTAATTTCATTTTTCGCACTGTACCAACCAGTAACACAAGACTAAGGATCAATATGAGGTGAGTGAGTTTGGTCACAGAAGCGCATGGTTTTTCGAAAGCATGCATCATGGGGTTCCAAGCATCATCCATCAAGATATTATTTTTTTCAGCTTATTAATGATGAGAAACGATCTAAACTTCAGATTCAATTTGTAGGCATTACTAGCCTTAAAAACAAATGGTGCACCGTTATTCGTCCTCTAAAGTGGTCTGGTACTTGCGCCATGTCTTTAATGCTAGCAATGCCTACCAGTTGTTTCATCGGTTCTTATTATTAATAAAAATGAATTAATGAAATATTATAGAAAAAATTATATCTG
>JXSR01S000507.1:48575-70291 GCA_000969725.1 Ophiothrix spiculata | reverse complement strand
ACTTCAAAGCAGGGGACTCACAGGATGCGATACATATATATGACGGCTGACGAACGGACACCAGATTCCCGGTTTATAAAGTATTAAACAATTTTCTATTCAATATGCACTTGAGAAAAATTTTGGTATAGGTCTCTAGTGTTCTGTGAGAGACCTCTCTTGTGCTGAGGGCACCAAATAAGGTAATTAAATGTTTGACTTTTTGGAGGTAGGTGCACCTCAATTCATCCTATTTTGTAGTAGCGTATAATCAGAAATAAAAGGAGATTGACTACAAGCAAACCACCAATCACATTTTGTTCTCCCGCTTTGCTTTCTGCCCGGTTGTCGCTAGTATCAATTTAAAGCAATACTATAAGATTCTGATCAAAATTGGTTGAAATGTGACTATCTAAAAGTGTTTTCAAGTGTATATTGTGAAAAAAGTCGTTTTGCCACCAAAAATGGATAAAAAGCACATTTATGCTTTCTTATACTACCGTATTCATTCCAATAACCGTCCATGCCCAAATAAACGCCCACGTAAGTTTTTTATGTGAAACATGTAATAGTACAAATATGATACATTCAGTGGGTTCCAATCGTGCATTTGATTTAATAAAACCCCAACAAAATATTTCTTTCTTTGCAAGTCAGGTAAGTTCTTGCTTTTACTCAGAATTTACCCAGTCAGTTTCAAAAATAAGGGTCCATGCAAAATGACTTTTTTAAGAGCCCTGGGCGGTTATTGGAATGAATACGGTAATACATATGGAATTGGATTTGGGATCCCAAATTTAATTCGACAAGTGGTCATAACAGAAAATGTAAGCATCTTTGGGCCAAATTGTTTGGAGGGTAACAAAAACAAATCCAATTAAGCCCAAAAAAATCAAAAGTCATGGGTGACCCCCTTCAATTTTAACATTTTATAGTATTGCTTAAAGTTTCACTAATGCTTACATAAAACACTTATCTCCCTTAAATAATCTCTGAATTCCATTGATCCAGTAGGCTACCATGCAGTTGTTACTGACAACTTTGTTTCATTCAGCCTAAATAGGAAAGACAGGCATTTTGTAGTTTTTTTTTTCTCTACTGGTGTTATTGTCAGATACCTTACAAAGAAAACTCTTGATTGATGTGTAATACACAAAGTGATTCGTTTTTGACTGACCTCGCATTATTTATCAAAAATTGACTACAACTAATAGCAAGGATTGATTTTACTGCAAGCATTCCAATCACTGTTGTGTGTGTTCTTTTAAGACAAAATGTTGTAGTAGTTGTCTGTGCTACACCCCGGGGGACCGCTTGGATACTAAAGTGGTACTCGTCAGAGCGCCTCAAAATTGGACCCTGAATGGCGTAATTGTTGAGCGAAAAATACACCCCTAGATGATTTCAATTGCACCCAATAATGGCGTAACGTTGTATGATTGTAATGCCTTTTTCTTACAAATTAGGTATCAAAACGTATGCAATTGAAATTTTTCAATCATTTATATGGATGCATGCTTATTTTCTCTCAATATAAGTTTGTAGCACTCAGGGGGACCGCTCTGGATGGCAATTGGTACTCGTGCTCATCATAAAAAATGGCGTAAAAGGGTTTGATTTTTATTCAACAGTGAAGTCTACGGGTTTTTTTTTAAAGGGGTAGTTTAAACACAATTTATGCCATTTAGGGTTATAAATTCAAGATACCACTTTTCACTCTATGCCACTCAGTTGAGTATTGTACGGTTTCTTATTACAGTACTTACTACCAGCAAAGTACTATAGTTTCATTGCGTATTTTGGATATAATTGTTTCGTAATTTTCACTAGTTTATTAATGGTTATTCAAACTTACTAAAACTATCAGGCTGTTTGCCCGCTAAGTGTTTGATAAACACGACTTTACTGAGCATATATGAATGTACTTTTCAAAGTTCATTTAAAGCTGTGGTAAATTCTGTGGTCATAGATGAGGATGAAGTTGCATGTATTTCTGATAGCATTGCTATGTGTGATTTGCAGCCACTGACAAGTGAGGATGTGAGAAAACTAATTATGCAATTCCCTAGTAAATCGTGTTGCCTTGATTCTCTGCCAACTTGGTTAGTAAAGGATAATATTAACATCTTATTGCCATTCATAACCAGGATTGTCTATGCTTCTCTTATATCTGGCATTTTCCAAGCGAATCTTAAGCAGGCCATCATTACCCCAGAGCTGAAAAAGCCCAGCCTTGATCCTAATATTAAAAGCATTACAGACCTGTGTCGAACATCAAATTTATTTCAAAACTTATTGAGAAGGTGGCATCATGTCAGGTAGTTGATCATGTGGACAGCAATAGGCTCGTTGAGAAGTTCCAGTCTGCGTACAAGAAGAACCACAGTACTGAGACCGCCCTATTGAAGGTTAAGAGCTACATCCTCCAGTCTTTTGATAAAAGCAAAGCTGGCCTCATGGTCTTACTTGACATGTCAGCCGCCTTCGACACTGTCGAAAATGTGTTTTTTAGCTCCCTTGGCAAACGTTTTGATATTTGTGGTTCTGCCAATATGTGGTTTAAGACATATTTAGGTTTATTTTGAACTGCCATTTTTGATAATGTCTTGAATCCTTTGTGACATATGAATAATGTTTGTTGCTGATAAATGCTTAGCATTTTCATAACTTGCTAGTGGTAGTGCAAATATCTGTATAAAAAACTCATTGTACATTGGATTAAACCAAGTAAAGTCGTAGGTGATAGGTGTTTAATTATTATGTTTTTACCGAGAGTGTGTAATTTCTTAGGGCACTCCGCGTGATGCGTTCTAGTTTGCATAAAGGGCGCTAGGTGCATGGTTGTTACATTGTTGTCATTTTGATAACAATTTGTTTGTTTTCTCTTTTGATAAAATATGCAATAATGCATTTTCTGTCATGTATGAATTACTTTGAAAAATTTGCATTCTATTAAAGTGAGGAAATGATACAAAATCAATACTATTGTAGCATACCTGTCAACATTTTCAAATTCTGTGCGGGAGACTTCTGTAATCACTTGAATTTATGAGTAATGTTACGGGAAACTGATATATGAGGCCCAAAAGGTACACCCAAAAAAATTATGTAGCCTTTTGAAAACTGAAAAGGGACAAAAAGGGTCTCCAAAGCGCACATACGACTCGCAAAAACGATCTCATTTTCAATCTCTTAACAAAATGTACCGTTTTCAATCTCTTAACAAAAATGTACCGGTCTGTAATACATGCTAGTGGAACATCATAGTAGAATTGTTTTCATTAAGGGAGATATCGGGGGATTTGTATAAAAAAACTGGAGATATGGCATATATTTCAAATGAGTAAACGTTTTATTTTTTGTGAGGAATATTTTTATATATAAAGCACTATGCTTTTTGAAATATAGAAATGCCCATGATGATTTATTTTACAATGAACCATAATCTGACTTTTGATGTCATGCAGTTCATTTCTTTAGATATGTAGCATTGCATTTTCACCGCTTACTAATGGTAATGTAAATATGCTTTATAAGTGCATCATACATTAGTTAAACCAAAGGTATTTGACTACTAAGTGTTTGGTAAATATAGCCATCTACTGGCGATTTATTAATAGGCGTCTTATAATACTACATTGTTTCTGTAAAACACACGTATTGTATTTATAGCTATGTTGGGTATTTATAGGAATAGTTACAGTCAACACTTAATCGGGATCCTCTTAAAAGGGATTTTTGGTTAATTGACGTATTCAGTCAGGGAACAGTTTCTTTATGTACAAATTTACCTGTTAATCAGGACATTTCTCTGATAAACAGGATAATTTTTTGGTAAAATGAATTAATTTGATGAAAATTATGATTATGCAGTTAATTTTATGCAAGTATATCAAAAATCTCAATCTATTCAAGATGTCTCCAAAATTATGTAATACTGCTACCGACATGTAATCACAGCCATTAATAACCTGTGTAATAGCGCAATCCAATCTAATAAGATTATTTCTACCTTTACGCAAACAACTGCATGGTCATTATCAGGTAACAATGACTTGTGAATAATAGCGTGTATGCTTTAAATGCAACAATATGAGTGCAATGATTTCGCGGAGGTCGCGTTTGACTAAACACGATGTGGAGGCATTGGCTGGATGGATCAATGTTTTTAGAGATGGCAAAGAAACAAACTAAATGAAGTTAGGATTTTCACCCGTTTTTCGTCAAACTGGGTAAGAATTTTGCAGATAAAATTACGGGTAATGACAATAATAACTTTGCACCATCCTTTAATTTGGGTTGTTGTTCAAAATCATCGGTGTTTGTTTTGTGCCTCGGTACTTTTCTTTGAGAGCTACACTCCTTCAGAAAAGTACCTCAGCCCAAAACAAACACCTCTGACTTTAAACAATGACCTTCAAAAAAGATGGTGCACAGTTATTATTGTCTAATTATATTTGCATTTCATCATCACGTTATTATACAGGCCATGTTCAAAAAACGAACAAACTAAAATATGAACTAAACTGAAATTTTTCTATATTTTTTCAAAACTAAAAAACTACAGATAGGCAAGAAGTCTGCAATGAGATATTACAATGGTTGCAATTTCAAAAGGGGATTTCCCATTCGCTGTTGACTTGACAACCGTTTTTGTCATTCCAATGAAGGAAATTTTACCCATTCATCTACCAGCCTAATTGTAGCAAACTTCAATTTGCAAGTTATGAGTGAAATAATATGCCAGGGACTAATATTCATATTGTTATATTTCCATAAAAAACATATAAAATATAACCACAAAAAATATAAAGGCAGAAAGACAATTTATGAAAGAAAAGACTGGAAGACCAGTATGGCCTGTATATAGTCCTTAGAACATAAAAGTTATCGACAATGACACTACGTGGGGGAAAACTGACAACACTACTGTTCAACAAAGACGACGTAAATTACAGGCTCGAAATTTTTCGTAGGTTAGAAACATTTGTTTGCTTTAAGTTGCTTTTAAAATTGATTCACATTTTTTGAATCTTTAATTTGGTTAGATAGAAAATTCCAGAGAGAGGACCACTTGTGCAGATAGCATTATCAGAAAATGATTTCTTGCTTCAGCTTGTATTCAGATCATTAACATGTTTGGTAGCCTTGAATATCAGATCTCTTTATAAAGTAGTTGCTAAAAGTTAAAGCAATACTATAAAGTGTTAAAAATGAAGCGCCCCTGTCACCCATGATTTTTGATTTTTTTGGGCTTATTGGGTTTGTTTCTGGTAGATATGAATCCCCTGCAACGATTTGGCACAAAAGATGCTTACTTTTTCTGTTGTGACCATTTGTTGAATTAAATTCGGGATCCCAAATTTAATTCCACATTTATTAGTATAAGAAAGCATGCATGTGCTTTTTATCCATATTTTGGTGGCAAAACTATTTTTTCACAAAATACATTTTAAAAAGCTTTTAGATAGTCATATTCCTCCATTTTATGCTGTTTTTACTATAAACCATTTTTGATCAAAATCATATAGTATTGCTTTAAAGTAAATCATGTATTTGTGCATGTGGTATTTGAACATCTGAACCTTATGAGTTCTTATACTATGAAGTCAGTGACTCAGTGTGATTGTAATAGCTACACCGTATATGAATAGAGAGAATAGAACTCAACTGGTTTGTAGCACTCGTTAAGATGCTAATTATTGCCTGATGTACGTTGGTGGCAGTAAAGCAAGTAATAAAGCAGAACAATATTGAGGTTTCTCAAGTGACCATTGAAATGACAAATGTTATTAAGGGCATTCCATGATTATACTATCATAGTGACGATGTTTGTTCCCGATTCTACTCTTATCACTCTTGAATAATTAACAATTTTGTAATAGCTAGAAGCTTATTCAATTATTTATTCACTTGTAGAGTAAGTACCAGGTGTCCCAAAAATGGTTACATGTAGAAAAATTACCGTGTGCTAAAACTATAGTAGTTACAGAAACAAAACTGTGCACACATTATATAACATTCCTCTTCTAGATACTCGTAAAATTTGGATATCACAGCTTTATTAGTTTGTGAGTTATTGACAGAAATAAACACCTATGTCAGAAATGCATTTTCTAATTATTTAACACAATAATAAGATACACCTCGGATGTTATCTTAATGTGCATTTTTTTAAGTGATCTGTGTAGAACAAGACTTTATGTTAAACCAAATTTGGTACAATTTTAAATTAATAATAGTTGAACAATCTTCCAGTATATCTATTATGCAAATTAGGATACCTGCATTCCATGCATTCCAGAAAGAGTTGTTTATATTGAACCTGTCAATCAAATTATGGCGCGAAAGCTGAAGAATACTGTAATAAGCATATTCAAGATTTCACGGGTAACACTAATTCTCATAAATTGTGTGTAATTTTTAAATAACATCTGCATGTTATGACGCTTAAACTTACAGGACATGTTTAAACTATAATATTCTTTTATTATTAGCAAAGGTTTGATACAAATCCGCTAATTACAAAATAGCAAAATTTTGAATCGGTGGCCATTTTTGCCCCCAGATCAGATTTCAACAAAATTTTCGACATAAATAATTTATGACGTCATAATTACGCAACAGCTTATCAGATTTTCATAACTTTGGTATCGATGGAAAGAAGAGACCATACCCTCTTATGATTTAAAGCAACAAAACTCTGGACCTGTATATTTCAAATTCACATAGAGTTGGACGAGGGTTAAAATTACATCATTCGAACATGCTTACGATTTTGTTGAAATTGGAAAAAATACGTTTCTGACATAGGTTTCTATTTTTGTTGATAACTCAAAATTTTACGAGTATGTAGAAGAGGGTTGTGGTATAATATGTGGTAAGTTTCATATTTCAAGCTACAATAGTTTTTGCACACGGTCATTTTTCTTCATGTAACCATTTTTTGGGACACCTGGTATGTTGTCATTTGCTTGTCTATGGGTAATTTTTCTGATCAGCTGATTTTGACCATTTTAGCCATAGAGTCTTCTATAATGCTGGTAGCAGGTATATCACAATCTTATCTCCCATTTTATTAAGATTGATTAAACACTAAAATGAAAACATTACAATGCTTCTATTATCAGCTTGAAAGACCAGTCTTCAAAAAAAACCCAAAAAAACCCCCACAAGCTTGCAACAGCTTAATGCTATTTCAAATAATAAGTAGTCTTTAAGGAAGAGCGCAAGCAGTCTTTAGGGAGCAATAAAGTAACTATACCATCTGTTTATTTAGTTACTATCAATTACCATTAACTATGTATATATACTCATTAAATGCGAGTAACACAGTAGCTTGGGTATACTTAATTTTTGAGCGCCAATGATGTATTGTCAGTGACTGAGTGTCAGAGTTTGTAACTAATTAAGTATATAAATGATATATTTGTGAATGCAATATGTATGTATAGTTCAATAAATGTTTGATGTACATAGGAGGCAGCAGACAGTGTGTATTTGTAGAGTGGAATTGTATTTAGATTTATATATAAATGCTCCAAGTAATAATTATAAATTTAAAGAAAAGAATATTTGTCATGATTGTTTTGGTTGATGAGATTTATTATTACAATTAATCAAATGAATTTGGCATATCCACATTGATAAATTCACCAATGCAACCAGTTTTGGCACAGCCAATTTCAAATACTTAGTGGTGTGCGTCTTTAAGAAAGAAGAAAAATACTCTTTAGGGAGCAATAAGGTAGCATGTTTCTCATACCATCTGTTTATTTAGTTACTATCAATTACCATTAACTATGTATACATACTCATTAAACATGAGTAACACAGTAGCTGGAGTATAATGTATTCTAGAGCACCAGTTACTTGAGTGTCGTCAGTGACTGAGTGTCGGAGGTTTGTAGCTAATATAGCATATCACTCATGAAAGATATATTGATGTTTTGTACAGCTCAATTGGTTAATTAATGTTTGATGTACATTAGAAGTAAAACAGTAATTATGAATTTAATGGTGTAGGCTCCTATTTCAACGTGTGTATAATTTACTTGTCGTTAACTAAGCTTGGTCTCTAAAATTGAGCTCATTTTGTGAAGTTTAACCCTGACGCTTCTTGTTTGGTGTTCAAAGAAAGTATGCAACAGTGGGGATGAGGCTGATATGTAATACAAATATAAAATAGGTATACCAATTTATTTTACGTTGTAATCCATATTTCCAAAGTTATAAAGAATTTGGAGGTTAATTTTTGGGATTTATAATCAGAAACATATGAGCCTTAATTTGATATAAAAAATGTGCTACCTCTGGTTGAGCCCTAGGGAAGGAGAATGTGGTTGGATCCTAAAACTTTAAAAAGAAAAAAAAGAATGGCATGATCGATTTTTATGGTTGATGGGACTTGTCAATACGATTAATCAAATTGCTCATAAATTTGACATATCTGCATTGATAAATTCATCAAAATGCCTTGTTTCTACTCAAATGTAAAATTTAAACCGATCATGTTTACCATGTAAGAATACCGTGTCGCACTTACACCACTCTGTTTATACTCACGACAGAATCCGATTATTTTTACTTTCACTTGATGAAATACCATGTACACCGGATGTACGGAAAGTAAAGGTTGATTCACCTTTTGCGTGGCGATGCATTGTGATAATCGGATTCTCATAACCGGTACCGTTTCTACTGGATTGCGATACGTTATTTAAACGGCAATAACCACCTCCAAAGGTGGGTACAATACACGGGTAAATGTCTTACACGGATTATGAATAAACCGATTATTTGGTGTTTCTACTTAATGACTTACCCGGGTTTGATAAACTTAATCGGCATTACCCGGGTAAGCATACTTGAGTAGAAACAGGCTAAATGCAACATATTTTTCAACAGCTTGATGCCATTTCAAATATTTAGTAGTGTGTGTCTTTAAGGAAGAGCGCAAACTGTCTTTAGGGAGCAATAAAGTAGCATGTTTCTCATACCATCTGTTTATTTAGTTACTATCAATTACCATTAACTATGTATACATACTCATTAAATGTGAGTAACACAGTAGCTCTAGTATAATGTATTCTAGAGCACCAGTTACTTGAGTGTCGTCAGTGACTGAGTGTCGGGAGGTTTGTAGCTAATTAAGCATATCACTCATGAAAGATATATTGATGTTTTGTACAGCTCAATTGGTTAATTAATGTTTGATATACAGGGTATTCAAGAAGTTTTGTGATCTAAGGTAGATGGAGATATTTTACATTTTTACATTAAATCTGAGTAACACAGTAGCTTGGCTATAAGAGCACCAATGATGTGTCGTCAGTAACTGAGTGTCGGAGGTTTGTAGCTAATTAAGCATATCACTCATGAAAGATATATTGATGAACCCAACCAGTTGTGTACAGCTCAATTGGTTAATTAATATTTGATGTACAGGTTGTTCAATAAGTTTGTGACCTAAGGCAGATGGATATATATGCTTTACATTTTTATGTTATGTACAGTAGTAGCTCAGGGAAGAGATATTCTTAGTATCATGGTTGCTTTTGTTGATTTTATTGCTTAATTCTAAAACCTCTTACATAGGCAAGTCTCTATTAAATGAAAATGAAAGCAGATATTTACTTGAAACGCTTCAAAAATTGATCAAAAGTGGCATAACCAGCAAGGGGGGATTAGGGAGGCCCCCAGAAAAATGTATGCTCCACCCTCGCCCCAAATTGAAATTAAGAAAAGTACAGAGTTTCAATATATAATACATCAGTAATGTATAAAGTGAAAAAATTTAACCCTTTTATTGGTTAGTTTTTCAAAATTAGTTTTGCCAATATTTGCGCCAAAATTGCACACATTTTGGCAATAATTAAGAAAAAAACCTCTAATTTTCACTGAAATAGTACACATTTTAATGAATTTGGATGATTTCCTATATGAAATTTTTTTGGGTGTACAATTTTGTGTCTGAACAAGAACTCTTTCGCCCCCTGAAAAATTGTCTTGTCCCTGCAGGTCCCCTCGACTGAAAATTTCTGGTTACGCCACTGTTCATAAATTAAATTTATCTCCTTCCACGTGAAGCTACAAACTTATTGAATACCCCTCTCATGTTGTAGCATATACTCTAGTTTGAGGCAGCAGAGCAAGTGTTACAACAGTGCCGCTGTAGTGGGATTGCTCAGTACCATGCACTAAAGAGCAGTGGCGTAAGCAGCCTTTCGATATTGGTGGTGCACACTTTTGGTGTTTTACCGTCAACACTATTTTTTAACCCGGGGGGGGGGGGGGGGCGGGGTGCACTCAAATTTGAAAATGATAGGTATGTCAGACACGAAGCGCAGGAATGGGGGTCTACTGAACTGATTTTGAGCAAAAATTTGGCCTTTGAAACTGATTTTTGAGGGTCTAGTGAACTGACATTTGCGCCAAAAATTTCTGTAGTTGGAGCTAAAATGTTATATTTTTCTTGAAAATGGGGATCTGATGATCGGCCTGGAGGCCAAAGGGGAATCTTAAACGCTGGACATACTTACCCTACTCATATGTGAGCCCCCCAGCCCCATAAGGTACACCCAATGTTTTCAACATAGGTTTCGAAAACTGACAAGCAAAAAAAGATTCCTTATCTTTTCTTTGTCATTTAAATCTAATTTCTTGTCAGTTGTTGTAACTAAACAACAAACAAATGCACCTCTGATTTTGTGTTGAAAGCAAGATTATACATATAGCAAGGACAAATCATCAATGTCCAAACATTTATATCAAGTATTTTGTGCAAGGTGTTTGATTTTCCACAATTGCTATTATTAAAGGGATTGCCCATAATTATCCAAAATATAAAATGTCGACAGAATCATAAATTTGTACCTACTGAATAATGCAACACATTTTAAAAGTCAGAAATCAACATAATTCTTTTAAAAAATTAGTTTAGTCAACCCTGTTTTACAGTATTGCATTTGTGTCCCTTCCCCAACTTTTATACTCCTTGGCTATAGTTTCCTTAAAATATCACTTTTGGTAGAATTATATATAAAACATGGTTTATTTTTATTTTGAGTTTTGCAGGACAACTCATTAAGAACCCCCTATCTTCCAAATTTCTTTTTGAATTCTTTATTAGGATATGATATACTTTATAAATACCAAATTTTAACATCTGGGCATGTTTGATAAAAAAAGTTACCATGTATGGGTATTATGTCCTTTTATGCCCAAATATGGTAATATTTTGGCATAAAAGAAATATTTTTGGGATATTAGCCCACTTATAGGGAAATTTTTTCAACAAATTTTTTCGTCAGGATGATGCACAAGTTAAAGTTCTTTAAGTTTAAGGTCTGTAAAAACCCATTTTTGAAAAAATGGTCTCTAAACCGTTTTGCAATTCAGCTCTTCTTATAGCAATTTTGTCTATAATTTCAACATTTCTTTGTTTTTGAGGAAACAATCACCATGGTAAGTTTGTATGAGTATATCATTTCTTAAACAACAACAAAAATGTTGTGCAGGAAAAAAAATGAAATTTCAGAATTGGGATAATGGGTAATCCCATTTCAAAAAAATATGTAATGTAACTCCAGGCACATATCTTATCATCCTCACTTGTGTTGGGCTAGCTAAATGTTGACCTTTGACCCCATTTCAGTAGGGACCATATGTGTGCCCCTACCCAAGGATCAAAATCTATTTAAGTTTTAAATTACTTGACTAGGAGTCACAATACAAACAAACTCAGATTCAAGACAATAAAAGAAAGACTATACAATAGAAGGTGTAAATAAAATGTACTTGCTTAAATAAAATATTGGGTGATTACTTTTTTGTTTGATAACTCAAAAATGGATAATTCCGTAATATTGACATTTTACAAGTGCCTAGAACAAGGATGTTTTATAATTTTAGCAAAGTTGCATTACTCCAACTGCAATAGGGTTTTCAAAAGATATTTTTTACATGTAACCATTTTGGGGACAATGGCAAGTAGTGCAAGAACTTGTTGTATTTTAAATGGCTGCTTCCACTAAAGAATTCTTCACTGGTATCATCAAACTAGAAATGAAAGTTAATCTGATAAAAGTAACATGCTACTTCAAAAGACATACAGCAGTAATTTATTTGATAGATATAACCTTCAACAGGCTTGTAAATAATGATATTTTATCAGTAAGGCGTCAGTTCAATTATATCGCAGTTCTTATATAATGGCAACATATAGAGTTGAAGTCAAATTGATTTGTTTTGATAAGATTTTAATTTTCTTCAACTATGAAATTGAATTTGAATGAATAACACTTTCAGTTTGATATTGCAATTGAGAATGCTTGTGTACATGTATGGTTATATAAAAAGATGTGATATGATCGAACAAAGACTTATGTTTTGACAGAAACAACATCTAAAATAAATATATGTGATGACTCACCCCGAAAAGGGGGACTTTGCGACAGAACACTTTTCAAGAAACATATAGAAAATAATAAGAATTTCCAGCAGAATTTCTGTTGTAAAATATGATCGCTTTGATCAATTTCAACAAGTAAGGTGTCATTTTAAAGCTTAGAATGCTGCAACAGATGAAATGATGAAATCAAAATTGATATCATCTGCAAAGTACCCCCTTTCGGGGTGAGCCATCACATATTGTGCAGGTTGAAAACATAAATTTGATGATAAAAACTTCTACTGCACTCACTGGAAACACCGGATCTCAGCACCTCACAACATCCACCCACTGATGAAGGGACCAGTTTGGTCTTTAAATTATTTAAGAAAAATAATTCCGGTGAGTGCAGTAGAAGTTTTAATCATCAAATTTAACATCTAAAATGTATTGAGAATACTTTAAAATAAGCTAGAAAGGTCTTACTATTATAATTAAAATATAAAGATTTTGATGATTTTGAAAAGAAATAACAGCTACTGAAGTGACAAATTGGTGATACATTAAATTTTCTTTTGTTGATGGAAATCATATTTTATATGTATTCTTCCAGCTATATGTAAATTTTGGGCAACATTTATTACCTGAAAATGTTAATTTTAACGATTTTAACAAAGGATTCTATACTTTTGTACAACTTGCACTAATCTAGGTTTGGTTCAATAATGAGTTTTTTAAAATGATTGTAGATTATGAAGATGTTAATAGAATAATTTACCTAATATCAAATAATATATTATGTGTGCCAATCAAATATTATGTTATGTGTACCAAGCCAAGTGGAGTGCCACGATCTATACACCCAACAGGGCTCGTTCAACTCATATTGCTACAAAATATTAGCCACCAAAATCACTATGATAAACTATTTAAATAATTATCATAACGTAATTAGCCTACTAAAAGTGTATCTGATTATAACAACATAAAACAAAACAAAAGTACACCGCTATCTTTACAAACGCCTCTCTTTCCCGAGTGGGGCACTTTCACTTCAGAGCGGGCATCAGTTATCTCGCTCCAAAATTAGACCTCTCATTGTTTTCAATACTGAATCATACTATGTTAGTAATATATAGTTCTCGCTAGCTCAGTCGGTTAGTTCTCGGACTGTTAAACATAAGATATCGATCGTTCCGCGTTCGAGTCCAGCTGGGAGCTGAGTGTGCGAAAACTGTATATTCTATGAGGGTATGAATTGCTCAAGCTAGGGTTGTGCCAATATGTAGGCCGCAGTAAGCCCTTTGGCCCCAGGGAGTCCAGGTAGTGATTTAACCCAATGATTAGAACTGCTCTGTAAAGTGTGCTGAGGCCGTGTGGAATTACAAGTCAGGAGGACCGCGTAGTGCACTATAAATCACCTGCAATTTATTTTATTTATTTAGTAATAGCTAATGTTGCCATTTCATCATGATTGAGTTTCAATGTAGGCATACCTGCATTCATAACCACCCTACCCCAGTTGAATTATCTGCAAAGTCATCAATAGATATAATCGATTCGATTGCTCATGCATTAAGTACGCTATTAGCGGTTATTTTGATTAGATGTTTCCTCATGCTGCAAAGCCAGTAAATCAACTTGCTACCCATGTAGATTAAATGGTAGATTTTGGAGACGTTAGTGGGAGTCTAGATTTGTTGCTGTCGTTGTGTTGGTATGCTGATAGTATTATATTGTAATGAACAAAACCTTTTGACAGCATTGGATCATATATTGCTTAATCCCGGCAAATCTAAACAACGCTTTATAATATGCTACACAAATGAGGCAATGTGTTACGGGTACCAATATCGCCTTATTTTGGCAAATTCTTATGATGGCAAAAGGGATGTTCATAAAATAGCAGGATAGTTTGGCTTTGTTTTTGAGACATAATTAATCAGACACACTTTTAACAGGTTGATTACGCTATGATAATTATTAAAATAGTTTATCAAGGTGGTTTTGATGGCTAATTTTTTGTAGCATTGAACAGTTGAACGAGACCTGTTGGGTGTATAGACCGTGGCACTCCACTATTAAATGTATTGCACAACCAGAAACAATGTCTGACATCATATTTTCTTGGTAATATCTCAGGCATAATTATCACTTTACTCTATGTAGAGTGATAATTAGTTACCATGCTCACCATTGTTCTTCCAGTTAAAGTCAATTTTTGAAAATTCTTTTATTTTTTGAATCACTTACATGGTTGAATAAATTGATCTCTTTGTGGAAAAGGAAAAACTAAATATATTACATGTCATTTTAAAACTGAAAATTTGAAGAATTCAATCAAATATGTAATAAACTCAGTTTTGAAAATTGTTTATTTTATGACCATTTTGCTTTGAGTACCCCGCATTTCTATAAAATACTGGATTTGAACAAGATTGGTTTACACAGTGGAGCAAATATGCAGAATGTATCATCTCATGGTCATTGTAGCTTGTCTTTAATAATTACAGGTCACTTTCCTCATTTGGCAAATGAAGCGTTGGCAATTACAGATGGAAATTGTCTTAGTGATAACTAGAGTATCTTAACCAACAGAAGATATCTTGTGAATCCCATCATGCATTGCTTCCTATGGGAAATTTTGTACAGAAAGTCATGTGAGTAGTTAGTGATGAAACATGCCCAACATGCAAGATTATAACAAATAACCTTGATTTATGGACATTCCATTACTAACTACTCACATGTCTTCCTATACAAGGAATCCCAAATGAAGCAATGCATGATGGGATATGCACAATATCTTCTCTTATCTTAACCACTCATGCCACGATTACAAAGCTTTCTGTCAATTACAGCAGGTCATTTTGATAACTTGTACGTTTGCACTAATTTAGACAACAGACACAGGTACTAACAGAGATTGCATGAGCTTTTATTTCAAAGTGTGCACTTTTAAGTGTTAAAACATTCTTTATTCTTGTCATTGCCAAATGGATCAAAAAAGTCAATTACATCATGTATAGATGCTAGCATTTTCAGGTTATCAACATTTTAGAGAAAAATGATATAATAATACATGACGTCATAGTGTAACATGCCAAAAAGCATTTGGCAAATTAAACGTTGTCAATTGTCTTACTGATAACTAGAGTATCTTAACCACTCATACCAAGATTATAAGCTTTCTGTCAATTACAGCAGGTCATTTTGATTACTTATCCGTCTATTTGCACTAATTTAGACAACAGACACTGGTTCTGACTATGTATGCATGAGCTTACATTGCAAGGTGTGCACTTACCCTTCTTTATTCTTGTCTTCTTAAAATGGATAAAAAAGTCAATGACATCACATAACTAGCATTTCAATGTTATCGAAATTTTATAGGAAAAGTGATGTCATGATATTTGACGTCATATCACCCTAAAATGGCTGGTGACCCGGTCGCTAGATTTTGACATTTAGACTAATATAATCTAGCAATTTAAAAACTAGAAAAAAACCTGTAGGTAGGAATTTATCACATTTATTGTCTGTAATTAAGCTTCTCAGTAATATATATTGGTCATCTCAAGGTTTTATTGGTAGTTGTACAGATGGATATTGTTATATACAAAGATTCAACATACCATATACCATTATTTTAGCAAAACTAAATTACAATAAATTAGTGGTCATCTAGAGGCTTTTCCTGGCTGGGAATTAAACCTACTGATATTGTTGATAATCAGAGCAGTGTGAGTACTCATCCCCAGCTTTCTGTTAATTTCAGCTGGTCATTTTGGTAATTCATCATTTGACACTAATTCTGACAACAGACACTAGCTCCTTACTAAGCATGCAGTATAGAGTGGGCACTTAACTGACTAGATAGTAATTGCAGATGGATATTGTCTGGACAATAATTAGAGCATCTTTTGCTAATCCCTAGATTTTGAAACTTGTGTCATTTAGATCTGGTCATTTTGAATTCCTAGTATTTAATTCAAAACTACAGACAATTAACAGATTGATATTGCTGGAATGATAATCAGAGCAGCGTGAGTACTCATCCCTAGCTTTCTGTTAATTTCATTTTACAATAAATTCTGATAACAGATACTAGCTTTTAATTAAGCACGCTTTACAGGGTGTTCTCTTAACCTTTTTTAACATAACTTATTTTTAACATTTTTAAACAGTTTTAACATTTAAACATAACCAAGTGGATGGTAATTGCAGATGGATATCTTCTAGCTGATAATTAGAGTATATTGCTCATCCCTAGATTTTAGGCATTTACGGCTGGTAATTTTGATTACCCTGTATTTGACAGTAACTCAGACAACAGATACAATCTTGTATTTATTCAACACACATTATAAAGTGCGCACTAACCTTCCGTAAAATAGAGCGATCATCTTCAGTTACCCGAGTAATTGTGGATAGATACATAGATACTTGTCTAGATAATTTGAGCATTGTTAGTATATACATCCCTGGATTTCTGCTAATTTCAGCCGGCCACTTTGTACATCTATCATGTAGCACTTACAGAAGTTAACTATAATTAAAGTAATACTATAAGATTTTGATCAAAAATGGTTTATAGCAAAAACAATACAAAATGAAATAATATGACTACCTAAAAATGTTTCAAGTGTATTTTGTCAAAAACTTGTTTTGCCACCGAAAAATGGATAAAAAGCATATGCATGCTTTCCTATATAAATACATGTGGAATTAAATTTAGTATTCCCAATTCAACAAATGTCCATAACAGAGAAAGTAAGAATATTTAAGTCAAATCATTTGAAGGATATTTATATCTAACCAAAATAAACCCAATAAGCTAACAAAATTCATAGGTGACAGGGGCCGCTTCATTTTTGTTAAAACACTTTATAGTATTGCTTTAAAGGTGCAATTAATGATTTTGAATGACAAAATGCAAGCATATATGAAAGAATGGTTTGGGGAATGTAACATATACCAGTTGAAGATTCTTATAAGCTAATAAACTCAAATTTCATAGAGGTGACCTTGAGGATTAAAAGTGGATCATGAATTGCCCCTTTAAGTACCTACAAAAAAGTGTGCAATTAATATCATTTGTGATACGCCATTCGGCTTAGATAATCAATTGGTTGGTAAATACAGGTAGATAGATATTTGTAGATGATAATTAGAGCATATTTTTGTTCATCCCTGGATCTCTAGGCAAATCTGTTAATTTAAGCAGGTCGTTTTCAACATTAATCATTTTGTCATACAGCTGTAACAAGACAGAATATCTTGGTATTCCCAGTAAGGCTCATAATTTGTATCATTTAAGCCCGGATCACTATTTTTTAAGATTTTCATTAAGAATCCTTATCAATCATCTTAATACTGGGGTGGATGACACAGATATCAGTCCGGTATGCACATGCAACTGGAAATTTCAACAACTACTTGATCAGGCCTGTAACCAGGATTTTTTCCAAGGGGTGGGGGTTAAAAAGTTGACCTTTTGGAGGAAAATTTTTCGTTTTGGTCGACGTTTAACTAAACCTAAACCTTTTTGGGGGCTTTGACTGAAAAGGGGGGGGGGGGGAGGTGCACCCACCTCCATCTACAGGCCTGCACCTGATAATGTAAACCTGAGGAGGCGAAAAAAGCTACCCATATGGGTCAAAACATAGTTCTTTTGAGCTATCAAATATTTGGTGCAACAAGTCTTTGTTATTACATTAATTCCAATGCATCTTCTAATCAATAATGGATGCTTGGTGTTGAAAATCACCAAACATTTGACATCAAAGACAATTTTGTGGTGTATTGATTTTTCATCACCAAGTCTCCGTTATTAATAGAAAACACATTAGAACTATACAGTGTGTCCCAGAATGAAGTTTCAAGATTTCAATGCCGCATAATTCAAAAACTAAATTATCCCAGACAATGAATGTTAGTGACAGTCATGCCTGATGTCCCCACTTGCTTTGGTGCAAAAATGAAGAAAATCCATGCATTAATTTCTTAGAAATTAGCGTTTAAAGCTCCAGAGGAGTGTGGACACTTTTCCCAGTTTGGAGAGTCGTAAAAATCCAGTGGTAATTTTCAGCGGAAGTATGCGAGCAAGGATGTCATCTTTTACCAATATTTCTGTTTTGTTGCACATGTTGCTTCTCCTTGATGATGCCTTGGAGTCTTAATAAAGGTTCAGCTGAATGTTAACTCGGCTTCTACTTTGGCGTCCACATGCTTCTTTTTTGCAGTTCCTTCTGCCATCTGACCAAAAGCGGAACCAAAAGCTTTATATTTTCTGAAATTTTTAAGATGGGCTACTCGGGCGATGAGGATATCTGGCTTCTGGAAATGTTAAATAAATCTTTCCATTGTTTCAATGATACCTGCACTTTGCAAATATTGGTAAATCATGATAATTTTTTCTCCATTGATAAATGAGGTGTTATGTTTGCTTTGAATTACCACATTCCTACAACCACTGCTACCAGGGTACCAGCCCTTTAGCGTGCTTTCAAAGGGCCCATTAAATGATTTTCCTAAAAGATTACTTAATAAAATTTATTGAATGATTTTTACATATGAAAAGGAACCAGATTTAGGTTCAAATAATCTTGAAAACAAAAACACTTATAATTGAACAAATATTCTCATGATTATGTCGGTAAAGATGGCGTTCTATGTTGCCGTGGAATTTTTACAACTTACCCAAACTGGGAAAAGTGTCCAAACTCCTTTGGAGCTTCTAACGCTCACGTCTAGAAAACTGATGCATGGATTTTCTTTATTTTTGCACCACAGCAAGTTAAGACATTAGGCATGATTGTCACTAAGTTTCATTGTCTGGAATAATTTGGTTTTTGAATAATGTAGCGTTGAAAGCTTGATAACTTCATTCTGGGACACACTGTATATCAGATTATAAGATAACAAATGTTTGATAGCTCAAAAGAACTATGTTTTGACCCTAAGTAAACAAATTGTACTCGAATAACTGTTATCAGTACCAATTAATACAGTTTTACCAACAAGAATTGCAATTTAAAAGCACATTTTAGTCACTGATTTAAACAACAGGAAAAATTGGTCCAAAAATGGTCATTTTTTAAAATGTAACCGATAGATAAACCATTTTTTGTATTGAGAGGGACCTTAAGTAAATATGGCAGGTCAAAATGCATTTGATCTTGGACTTTTGTCTGGATACCTGCCATTCCACTGAGTACCCCTCCACCGGCTTCATACATTGCACCGGTACCGATATATAAACCATTTTTTTGTATTTGAGAGGGGGCTTTGGTAAGCTTTGGAGATCAAAAATGTGATCTTTGCCTTGTGTCTGTATATCTACCTATGCTTTACAACAAAACAAAAGGTTCAGGTTGTCTGTCGTGCAAATTTGGAGATGCAGGAAAATTGAACTTGCAAATTATAAAGAGAGTAATAAGAATATTATTTTCATTATTCATCATAACTTCAAACCCCAAACTTCAATTTTCACAAGTGAGGTATTAGATGAAAACTTATATAATTAATTCCCTTTCAAATGACATGAAAATCCGAATTGTTTTAAAGGCAGACAATTTGTAACTTTTCATGTAACATGTCACCTTTATTTCGTTGCTGTAGACCAGATCAGAGTAAAGAGGAAACAGGGCTAATTTTCAAAATCTTGATTTAATTTTACCTGCTTATTTGTAAATATTTGTAAAATATTTGTTTATGGATGCACCATCGGGTAGATGAGTGCCACTGTTGTAAAAGTGAATTTCAATAAACTATACTATACTATACTATATTGCATGTATACATTCAGAAAGGTTTTTAATATTTTAATCATTAACTTGTGATATTATATTGTAAAGTCATGTTTGAAAATTGCAAGTGATTTAGATAAATATTATTATAACAATGAGAAAAGGTGTCTAAAACAATATCTTGTTGCTAAAACCAACAACACCTATAGCTGCCCATAGTTTGACGTCACAAAGTTAACAAAATGATTGGTAGCAAAAATTTTGTTTGGAAGCCGTGTATAAATTGACCCATAATTTCATAGTTTATCTCACCCAGTTAGACATGTATAGTATAGTATAGTAAAAAATACACAAACAAGTTTCACCCTTATCAATTTTGTAAACACCTTTCTCTTGCTGACACCTTTTTGACACTTATGGCCGCCCATAGATTGCCATCACAACAAAATGTTTGGTAGTGAAAATTGTTTCTAAGGCCAAGTATAAATTGACCCTGAAGATGGATTCATACTCTCATATATTCGGTACCGAATGTTTATTTGTGACGTCAAAATATATTCGGTATCGAATAAAAAGTATGAACTGGAGAAAGATATATTTTGCTAGTGTCTGTAATATCTCCGGATTACAAGTGGGCTATTTAATCCGTTTCAACTCGGCATGGTCATTCGGTTTCATTCGGTGTCGAATGATTTTGACGTCACAAGTGTACATTCGGTACCGAATGTATGACAGTATGAATCCACCCTATCAGTCATCTAAAAGGTTAATTAGAAATTGATGGAGTAATAGGAGTACCTCCTCACAGTATTCGTCCACGGGATAGTAAGCTTCCTGCTAATTTTGTCAGGTCATCCATCATTTGATGTACACTAGTTCTAAGACAGGTGAGCACATGTTGCAGAGCATGGACTGTCTTGTCAACAATGGTCAGTCATTCCTATATTCAGTGCGGTAGCCCAACTCATCCCATGTAGAGGTATATAAAGCATAAACAGCATGTAAAAAATAATGAAATAATATATTCAGTATTAAAGGAGCATTGGACAAAAAAAAAAAATATTTGTGGATGATTTACAGTTAAGATGTTAGCAAATAACAGTTAATAACCAAATTTTTGGACATTTTTGATCAAAACCTTCAGAAAAGTCAAAAATGTTATTTTGTTTTTTGATTGTGGTATGAGGCTATTCTCTTAACGTGTATATTGATGCTACATATCAAAAAAGAGGCAAAGATTTGTTTGTAAAACATCACTTTCACATCATAGATCAGTCAGGGCCACTCGTTCAATTCAGCGTGTACGCTTCTTTGAGCGATCACGCTCAATGCAGCGTTGCATTCACGCTCGATGAGGAGAGATGTCAAAAACACGCATTTTTGGTCAGCGTTTCGCTTCACTACACCATGTCACTCAAAGTTACACTAAATATTTTTCGTTCCTTGTAAATGTGTCCTGATTTTTAAAGTTTTGACCGGGTCATAAAAAAATTCACCGGGGAATTCATTTGTGGCAACGGCAAAAGCATGGTTGTACGCCGCAAGTACGCTATATTAAGCGTGGCCGCTGAATTGAGTGATTCCAACGTTATATT
>JXSR01S000506.1:56600-67575 GCA_000969725.1 Ophiothrix spiculata | reverse complement strand
ATCCCTCCTCGTTTGGTTGTAATTGGAGCATTAAGGAGTGCAGAAGCAGAAGGTTGTGAAAGATGCATTAGTAATTATGTTCAGTATTTTATGCCAAGCCAAAAATTCTTTTTCTATCAGATAAACTATACCTCATAAACAGCATGCAGACTAGCTGTATTTTGAGAAATGGCTTTCAATTTGATGCAGATATGAGAAGCTGTAAACCACGAACTGGATGATACTAAATGTCACAATGATATTTCCAGATTGTAGCATCATTAAAGAAGTAGTGTGACACAAAGGTAGAGCAATGGATCTCCAATTCAATTCTTGGCAAGTCTATGGTGATTTTATGTTAAAGGGATACCCATGATTTTCCATAATTTGAAGAATTCTACAGAATAATTGATTTGTACCAGCTGAACAGTGCAAACACATTTAGAAGTCAGAAATCATCATAATTCTTTTAAACAAATAAGATTATTCAACCCCCATTCTATTCACAGTATCCCATATGTTTCCCTTTCTTAACTCTTATACTCCTTGGCTAAGGTCTCTTTAAGATATCACTATTGGACCATTATAAGACATATTTCTCTTTATTTTGAGTTTTTCACCTCAAATAGAGCTCATATTCAATTATATTGGATTGAATTTTACCTGGTATAAAACTGAATTAAAGCAACAGTGTCTGCCAACTGGAATTTATGGTTACCGTTAACCATACATTAAGAGACGGACAACTTTGTCTCTGATTTCAACATTACTTTTTTTTTATGATCAGATAATCACAATGGTAAGTTTTTATGGGCATGCTGTTCCTGTAACACCAAAAAAATTGTCATGTGTGGGAAAAAGTGAAATTTCAGAATCAGCATGATGAGCAATCAATCCATTAACCTATTCCGTTCTGTATCAGGGTATCACACTACTTCTGTGCCAAAGCTGGTTAGTAAAGTACTGTAAATGTTTTCATTCACCAGACGATTACAGAATCACTTCGTCATAAAATTTGATTGAGGCTAGTGAGACTCTGAAACAGGGTGTTTTTACCTGATTCACATTAAATGGTCAGTGTTTTTTTTTTTTCTTCAGTATTTTGTTTAATTAGCTTTATGTACATTATATTGTTTTATGATGGAAGAAAAGGAAAATTATTCAAGGATTCATAGTCTACAGTGTAACCTGTGCATCACTTTTGAATGTGGCTCTTCATATACCGTAAAGTGCCAGTATATGGCACGTTTTTCCAGTTTGTTTTACTTCATTGTGACAATGTGGCTGATAAGATGTGACAAATCAATATCAATTCTGATTTGATACGTATGCAACTTACATTTTAGAATTTTGTCTGTTGGTTTTGTGGTAAATGCCATGACGTGCCATATATTGACACTCTACTGTAACTTTTGAAGTGGCTAAAATAGTTATATTGATGCACACAATTTCAGAACGATTTACAAAGAGCTTTCAACATGTTTGTTTTATTTTAAGAGCATTATATTAGAAACTCAGGAAGTTAAGTTTTTTTGGTTAAAGATTGTTCATTCATCTTCATGCAGAAGGTTTTACTACCTTGAAATTGTTGATTATATTTTATAAAAGAAACATTTGATTAGACTTAAATTTGTTGTTGAATCCAGTGTTTAATTGTCATTACATCTGATGTAGAGCTCAATAATATTATCCAGGCAATTATATGACCATTTATGGCAATTCTTGAACTTGTACCCATCAAATTGATAACATAAAACTATGGTTTTTGATTAAATGACCATATGTGATGACTCACCCCAAAAAGGGTGACTTGGTGACAGAACACTTTTCAAGATACAGGTGAAAATAGGCAAAAAAAAATAATAAGACTATCCAGCAGATTTTCTGTTGTAAAATTTGACTGCCATGATCAATTTCAAAAAGGTGACATTTTAAAGCTTAGAAAATGCTGCAACAGATGAAAAGAAAAAATCAAAATTGATATCATCTGCAAAGTCCCCCCTTTCGGGGTGAGCCATCACATATGATCAAATTGTGTATTAAATTGATTCAAAGTAGGTACAGTTTCTGAATTTATCAATTTCAACCACATTAATTTTGGTGTGTATTGTTAGGCTTTGTTGTGTATTTTATTTATTCAATATAAAATGTATGCTGGAGAAATCATTAAATATGGCCAGTAAGTTAGAATGTCTACCATCGCAGTTCATAGTAAAATTTTATATTTGAATTAATTTATCGTTTAGTTATGGTCACCAAATTTGTAAACAGTATATTGTTGTACAATTGTGTTCATTGAAATCTTTTTTTGAGAACAAAACATTTCTGTTATTTTTGTGTCCCGGATAAGGAAAACCTTGCAATATGTGCTAGTAAAATTTCTGGCTTCAATTGATTTGAAAGTATGTAAAGGTTTCATTTTTGTTTTTATTTCATAGTTCCTATTTATTACCATTGTTATAAAACCAATATGCAACCAAATATACATACAAGACTGGATAAATTGTACACTAACAATTTTAAAAAGACAAATTATGATGACTGCATTTCATTGTTTTACAAATAACCTTTAAGATTTGTTTCATTTCAATCAGTGATTTTGGATGTTTCCCCAACTCTGATAGTTGTATAAGTCCCTCTCAAATAAAGTGCACTTGAGTAATGTCTTATCTACTCACTCAACCATATCACATGGTTTACATATTTGTTACATGAATATTCTTATCTATTCTAAACAAAGAATTTGTATGAAAGACATACATTTTCAAATTTAATTCAATTATAGTTCAGAAACATGTATGCATTTATTCCAGGGCTTCATTTTAGAAATCTGAAGAACAGCACTAAATTGCTCCTCTTGGACTCTCAGGAAAAGCAATAGGATAAGAGTGATCTAAATAAGAGGAGCTGCTTAGCAATTAAGGAGAGCAGTTTCAACAATTTTATGATTCATACTCTCTTAGTGTGCCGTAGTATCATGTATTTTAATCACGGTGCCTCTTCAAGAAATTGCATAGGCTAGCAGTCCGTTCCTTCAAGTCTTCAAGTCTGTTTTAACTGTTTAAGCTTACTTTGAGTTCAAGTGCTTTTGTGAAAATGTTAGCTAGGGTTAGGTCTAAGCTACAGCAAGAAAGAAAAGATTAATCATCTTGAACTTTTTTGAAAAATGTGCTCATTTGTTATTTTGTTTTGATGAAAATTGCTGTCTCATTTTGGTTTCCCAGTATGGAGCTTCAAATTTTGGCAAACATATGCAAAAAAAACAGCTCTTCTGAAGTTGTGGAGGAGCAGTGGGAGGGTAGTTGCTCTCAAGATTCTTAAAAATGAAGACCTGTTATTCATTTATAAGTTGTGAAAGTAGATCAAACTGAACTTCAGTATTTGATCATGTGTAACTTCTGTTATATATTACATATTGAAAAAGGGCAAGCCTGATTAGAGTTGATTTCATGGACTATAAATGCAATCTTTCATTATCCATTATTGCCAAGAATTTTACACCCATAGATTGTTTACACAAGGTTCCTACTGGGACATGTGGCATGGTTTAGTAATGCAAGGGATATGATTGTTTCTCCCTCTAATTTAGTAATTTGAGTACTATTAAAGGTTTATTCTCCAAACAAGTTCAGTTGTGATTGTGATTCATTAAATTGTGTGACTAAATCAAGTGTTTATTTGAAATTTTTGGTTTGAGTTTAGGTTGAGGGTCAAATTGGGGATTGTGAATTAGGTAAGGGATTTAATTAGGCTCCAGGATTTGTAATTCATGCAAGATTATTTTCCAGAGTTTGTTTCACATAGGATTGTTGCAGTCTTGCCACGGATTGTCTCATAAATCTAAGGGTAATTGCCTAATGGTGCAGTTATGCTATGGTGCATCCCGATCAAAACCATCAAAACAAAAGTTTCGCAACTGTACACTCAGTATAGCACTACAATCGGGCTCAACTGATTTGGTTTACTGACAAGAGGCCTGCGGGTTGTCTGTCAGTGGCTTAGTAGGCACTTCAATCACCTGTTACCTAATGGGTGAACGAAATCACTACACAGAACTTGTGTGCATATGTTCAACAGGCGAATATTTGTTTATTTTACCAAAAAAATTATTTTCAAGCTCTGCCTGCATGGATCTTCTCGTTCTTTGAATATTTTATCAAAGCATATTTTCTCCCAAATGTCCTTTAACAGTTTTGAAAAATATTGCTTAGTTTCGGAAATATCGTGTGAGATTTAAGCGATGGTCATTTCAGAAAGCAGTGAAAGTTCAGGGATCATTGCACAGCCCATAGAAATTCAATGACAAATATCTCCCTTGTCTGAAGGCACCATTTTCGGCGTGATCGGAAAACACACAGTTCTACGGGCGTTGACTGAAAATGCAAATCGGCGCGCTGTGATAGATCAATCGCGTTCGGGATTCGGAAAGTTGAAGAGTTGAGCTACCGCTGGGTGTTTGTTGCTTGAAAAACAGATGTGGGATTCCCAGTCAGGCAGCAGAGCCTATGCAAATGAGCTTTTAATGAGCAATTTAATTTTCATTTCCCGGGTATATACCGGGAAAATACCAGGACAACTCGGTCGCTAGATTTTTTTTCTCGATGTGACCTGTCGGATAGTTCGGACTTCGAACCCTTATAATCACAAGGGAGTTGGTGCAAATTGAAAATAAAGATATGGATGAAAATATTTAAAGTTTTTTCAATAAGATAAGCCTATTTTTGACAGTGGAGAATAAACAATTTTCATTTCATTACATTTTTTTAAAAAAATGTCAATTTTAAGCTTTTAAAACTTTAGGTCAAATATGGTTACGTGTAGCGTGTTTTACAAAATTGTATGTGAAATGCTTTTACAAACTGCAAGATGAGATATCAGACATCATATATATGAAATTTGAAAAATATATCATGCCTGTAAGACATTTAAAACAGAAAATAAATCGAGGGAAAATTCATTACAACTAAACGTTCGAAAGGGACACGATGTCGGTCATCTCATTATCCCGATATACACAACGAAATCATAAACGACAAGTCACACCTTTCGAAGGTCTTGGGCTATATCAGGCAAATCTGACGTCATTTAACTTAGCACGTGTCTACGTGTGACTGTGACCTGCGGCTCTGCTGACTGTGCATATCATATTATTAATACGGGTTATTGGGAAATAATTTTATCATGTTTATCTATAGAAATTCTTGTGTAAAAATAGTTTATTGAAGGAATATCAATCTAATATGATGGGAAAAATTATAATTTGTTTTCAAATGGAAAAAAAAAGAAAAGAAAAAAAAGAAGGCGCCGTCGAGAATCGAACCCGGTACCTCTAGAATCAAAAGCCAAAGCCAAACCATTACGCTATCGAGATCTCGCTGTCATTGAGCGGGTGTTTTACCTATATGTACCTAACAATTAGACAATGCCGCGTAATTGATCACTTCCGGGGTTATATAATATTTTGCGTAGAAATTTGATGCTTTATTTGACCTCATTGGACCAGGCGTTACATTTGCTTACGTGATACGTGTTTTCAGCAGATTTATCTCAAATGTTTCAGGAAATCTGCTAAAGAAGTGTTGTCTCTCTCATTTGACCAAGTGGCTAAAATATATTAAGTCCAGAACCGTAGATTTTAGGTAAAACGCAAAGACCTAATTTGACCTCACTCGAGGAAATTAAACGCTCGCAAAATCACACGAAAAGACACTAATATTTCCCATTTTTTTATTTTTTTTAAATTTCAAAATGTTTTCATAACTTTTATGCTTCTAATTGCAAGTTTGGTTTGAGATTCTATGCTATTTTGGCGAGTTTACAGGCTTTTTAAACTAAGGTATCCGATCTCATGAATATTCATACGCATGTAAAAAACGGCATTTCCTGTCAGTTTTCATGCATAAATAAAAATAAAATAAGCGATATTTCAGCGACCTCACTTCTGGCTGGGATTCCAGAGATATGGATTTTTAACCAAATTACAATTGTTTTTCTCCGAAACGGAAAGTTATTTCAACAATACCACCCACTTCGTTGTTTAAAACTTGAAAACACATGGAACCCCTTTTATCATAAAAAAGACACGTAAAATGTCAATGAATATGAACCATTTTGACATTTATAAAAAACATGAAATAAAATGAACAAATTTATGGTTACTTTTGTCATTTATAGAATACACGTAAATATCACTCAATATGGCCCATTTTGTCATTATAATCTTGATATAAAAATGACAAACAATATGGCCTAAAAATGTCACAAATTCATGAAATTTGCTGAAATGGTTGTTTCTGAATGTCTGTATCTCCGATATTGTTTAAGAGTCGCGCCCTGTCAGCCCTCCGTTTTCAGAAATGTTTTTTGGTCTGTAACTCGGCAAGGGATAATTAAATCCAAATAAATGAATATATTCCTAGAAGCGGCTTTGCATACTGAACATGATGGTGATGTCATTTTTAGACCAAAATGTGTAATTTTGGCCCTTAAGTCCAAAAATCATGTTTTTGGCCAAACATTGCAAACTATTTTACTTTTTAGAATCTAGAAAGCAATATATAGGAATGCATTTCTCAAGTTTTTGATTTTTTTTCTTACTTTTTGAAATATTGCAAAGTTTTTGAACCAATTTTTTACAATATCTCAAACTTGAAATGTCAAAAATCCCATGGCTGCCCAATTTTTGACAAAACATAACACTTTTTGACCTAGTTTTGGCAATATTTCAAAAGGTAAGAAAAAATAGAAAATTTGAGGAATGAGTTCCTAGATATTGCTTTCTAGATTCTAACAAGTAAAATAGTTCAAAATTTCACCAAAGCACAATTTAGTTAGCTTTCCCGTAAAATTTGGGGTCAAAAACATGATTTTTGCAAGTATGCAAATCTGCTTCCAGAAATATATACTTTTATTTGGATTCAGCCGTTCTCCCATTATGTAACAGGTAACTGAAGTGCTTAATATTGGTAATTATAATTATGTCATTAATTATGCAAACCAGATGCATAGTTTAGTACTTCAAAGCTAACACTACCAGCAACTTATATGGAAAGTGTGAAGTCAAAATATTGAACGTTGTGGAGTTCTGTGATCTAGATTTCTGGTAACATGTTGGGAAATCAGGAAAATACAGCTAAGTAAGTCATTAGATATGCAAATTAGCAATTTTATGATGTACAACTCAACATTTATGCTATATTCTTGACGCACATGATATTAGCAACATACTCTGAAAGTTTGAAGATTGTACAATAAATACTTTTAAAGATATGATCAAAAATGTGTGTTAAGACTGTAATATCTTGGTGCCATGCCAATAAAAAGAAAATAAAAGAGTTGACCTTTTACATCTGTTCTCCAAAATAGCACTATCACACTGCATAAAAATCGTAATATCTCCGCAACGGAAGGTCCGATTTCAAGAATTCAAAAAGATTTTTAAAGCTGAAAGTTCCCTCTTTTAGCATGTTTAGCATATAGAGAAAGATTATGAATTTTTAGTTGGATTATTTTTTGACCCGAAGTGCCTATTTATAGATCAGTAGATTTTTTGTAGAGTCAGTGGATTTATTAAGTTAGTGAACTATTATAGGGGAGGGTTGCAAGTGCAAATACACTCAGTGGTCTTCGCTGGATATGATATCTGGCAACCAATGCTACAAAGATCATATTCAGAAAATGAGAATTAATTTTCCTCCAGTAGGTGACGTCATTTGATATTTGAAAATCCCAGGGTTTATAAAATTCAAATTAGTTCAGGACTAAATTATTTATTCCAAGAATAACTAATCTAGGAATAAAGTCTTATCTTGGAATAACCTTTCTGAATATTGGCCATTGAGCAAAAATTTCATTCCCCACACACTCACTCCGGAGACGATTCTTATATGCGATTAACCATTGTGGGGTTGAGTATGTTATTTTTGAAAATTACCAATTTGGTTAAACATAGTTAACAATAGAGTTCAAACCTGCTTTACAGCACCAATTGACCAAGATGTAAACAGTTCTGTTGCATCATTTCTAAAAGTAAACAAGCTCTTTTGAGAACAGATATTTTAGTGTAACATCAATTTGAAAATTGTGAGGGAAGCTTGCAAAAATAAATACATTTTCATAAAATGCTTGGTTGTTTTGGGCATGTTTTGTGTTTTGCACGTTTTTTTTTTGTAAAACTGTCATTATGTAACTTAGGCCCTACTCAAATTATTTGGGGATAACCCTTTCAGGCCTTATTGGCCTTTTGTTATCTCCACAATATCATTGTTTTGTTTTTAAAAGTTTGTTTTGTATTGTTTATTTATATGATTGTTTTGTACATATGATATTGAAATAAACTTGAACTCTCTCATATATAGATCACCTCTCTCACTGACAATGACAAAAAATCCTGTTCCCTTCTCATTCCATTAATGCAAGGGTCAATTGGAGTCTGACTTGCCCTCCTCAGGGGTCACCAGACATTCAATGTCAACCCCACAACAAATCTTGGTGCCGCAAAAATAAGAACATGATGAATCTTAAACCGTATTTTATTTGTTCAATGTTAAACTTAATCCAAATTTTACAATACTAGTAGTTATGTGAAGGAGTAATTTTGTAACAAAATTCAAAACCAATTCCTGTTTGCAAAGCTTCAAATCAGTTACTCCACTAATTGTGTTGGTGACTTGCCACTGGACAAGAATGCTACACTTAATTTACTTTTCAACATTTAATACAAAACCAAAATTCATCATTACAGTCACTGATCTGATACAAAATAATCTATAATAAAAATTAATCTATGATAACATTGTTAAATGTTCAACTTAATGGAAAATATTTGTGACCTGTCATATCGAAAGGTACCTTAAGGGACCAAACATGAAAATTGATATTTTGGTCTCATATGAAAGATCATATTTTAAGCTTTAAAAAGACACCTTGCTTTTGGCTATTGGATGTTCAACTGCAAAGTTACATCCAAACTGGTAAAAGGCATCGGGCTGATTCAGAAAAATATAGTTCTGAGAAAATCGAGTTTCAAGTTTCTGTACTGGTAAGACTTGAATGGAGAAAGGATTTTTATATCGGTTTTTAAAACATTTGTCTTGTGTTTTGGATGTTAGGACCTGATTAATATGATAGAATGCACTTCAAAGGTAACGTTTCTGATGAAATTGGAAATTCGACCTTGGATGTAGTTTTTGACTATGCTCAGCTTCAATGGCCTGTACCTCGTAATTTACTATGCCGACCTTAAGGTACCTTTTGATATAATGGGTCACATTTGATTTATAAATATCTCATACCAACAAGTAGTAAAATGAATATATGTATTATTTGAACAAGAAAATAAATACATTTGCAAAGTACTTTGATTCTTCTTCGTGGCTCTTCAAAGCACTAAACTATGATTTTTCGTTTTAAATTGGCCTTTGATTTTTATTTTACAAATGAATGAAATACATTTCAAGTAAGTTTAGTATTATTACATTATTTAGACATATTAGCCAAAATTGTACATGAATTGACACCCACAAAATAAATAAATAAGTGGGATTCTTTTTCATACAATGGATTATTCAAAATTACTAAATAAAAAAAGAAAGATGGGATATAGAAACATGTCAGAGTGCACAAAGTAGTTCATAATAGTTCATGTACTTTTGGATTACGAAAATTGATTAGTTATCATTAGCAACATTATACTGCATATTTAAACATTTGTATCAAACAGAAAAAACAACCCTGAATAGCCTCACTCAAATAATTGAATTCCTACCTCCCTTATGTCAAACAACAACTTGAAAAATACATATGTAAATTATGACAGAAAATAAAATGAGCCTAAAACGTTTGTTAACTCTACTAATGAAACCCATAACTTGAACTAGACAATTCAAAATGAATGTTCTGTAGAATACATAACTGGAAAAAAATAAAGTTTAACATGAAACAAATAAATTTATGATAAATGAAAAACTGTATTACAAAGGAAAAGCTTATCTTTCCAAGCAGTAACTATAACTACTTATTACTAACTAAAAAGCACACAAGTATATCTTGATTCAATACATTTCCATTATGTTTGGTCTTTGGTTTAACTAAAGCCAATTTCTTCAAGTTGTTCTATTTTTATGTGCGTTTTAACTAAATTCATTCATATTACACAGAAACAGAAGTTTTTAGACAAGCTGTACAATTTTGACCTTTATGGTTCAATGTATTTGAGTTGAGTATGTTAAGCAAAACTAGCCAAAGCCGGTATTTAAGTCTACCAACAATTTGGATGAAATATTTTTTGGTGCTTGAAAGTATTTTAAAAATTAGATTTAATACAATTCGGAAAAAATGGCGCATTCCATGGAAAATGAAACTTTTTTTGATTTCAATTTAAAAATCAGCTTTTTTTATTCAACCACATAAGCAGGTTTTTCAACCGTACGTTTGTTACTTGGTATGTAAGAAGTATTTCTCAAAGATAAATTGTAAAGTTCTTCTATAATGTTTATGCCAGGTTCTGTAGCCTTTAAAAGTGAAATTTTTAAATTTTTCGGTCACAAACGTTACTTGAGAACGCCCAAATACTTCCTGTGCCTGTGCCCATTATATCAAGTTTTAGAAGTGGAAAATAGAACTCGATTACAACTTTTCTAAACTTTTGCGATGTCTTTCAAAAAAGTATGCTTTAAAATTAATCATGGCAATCGTAGTTATGGTTGCAGTTATACTATAGCTAATTAGCTATTGCATTAGCACACTTTTGAATACACTGTAATTTGGAGCTGTTTGATAATCTGTATACACAAGTAATGCAAATGAAAAGCAGGTGTTCTGTTCATATGTATGATGATCTGGAGCACCAGCTAACACCATGTAATTGATAATAGTATTGCTTTGTAACATACATTTTCTTCATTTACTTTATAGATTTCAATACATTTTCTACTTAACAGTTATAGATTTCAAAATACTGATGGTATTTAAAACATGTTAGTATTATTCCATGGAA
>JXSR01S000506.1:35966-48960 GCA_000969725.1 Ophiothrix spiculata | reverse complement strand
ACAATAAGATACAAAATGCACACCTACAGCACACCTGAATATCCTGAGAAGTGCTGTTTGTAGCACACCATGTATTTTCAAAATTCAAGGCCTGTGTTTACAAGAAAGATCCACATGTCATTTCATAACATTAAAAGTATTAACAGCATTTTAACAATATATTGGACCATTAAATCAAAAGGTTAGACAGGCGTCTTCACTTCGGTTTTTTATCTTCCTCGTGTTTATGAAGCATACGATAATGATGGCATTGCGGTTAAAGACTCTGGCAAACCTCTGAAAAGCTGCAAGTTCATCTTTATTGTAAATGATCCCTTTTTCTGCATGCTTTTAACCACAGATTCTTAAGGACATCCTTAAGAATCTGTGTTTTAACACCCAAGTTCTTGGAGAAACATGCTGAACCGCATACAGAAACATGATGGTAGTGTTGGTAGTGCTTGACCAAAATATAAACATGATCTTGGAAAAATAAAAGTATAAAAACGTTCTTGTTACATGTTTTGTTGTAATCTGTTAACATTTCAAACTTTTTTGAATTTCAAAAATAGATGTCTGCTCCAGAAAAGGTTACTAGTATATCAAAGGTTTATATCCATATTAAAACTTATAAAGTTTTGAAGAAGTTGGTATGAATACGACGCGCGCACGACTTTTCCATAAGTTAATCTAATCTAAAATTTGACCCATCTTTGTTTTATAAACAGTTTACTGATATTTAAAAAAAAAAAATATTTCCAAGTATGATCAAAACATCTTACCAGCAGCACATAGCTCAACGCTAGTCCTACTATCGTAGGGTCCAGTGTTCCAAACACAGTTGCTAGCAAGGTTGATGTGAAGCCAACCATAAGTACCATCAAACCACCGCATATACTCTGTTGACAATTGACATGTATTGATATTTAATAGAATTCATCAACATCAGTAGTTTCTGCTCTAAAAATTTCATGCATACTAAAATGTAAAGTAAATTTGAGAGAAAAGTATGTACAGGCCTGAGTATGTAAAAATAAATTTTGATATATGTGATGACTTACCCCGAAAGGGGGACTTTGCGACAGAACACTTTTCGAGAAAATGATGAAAATAGGAAGCAAAAAAATAAAAATAATAAGTATTTCCAGCACATTTTCTGTTGTAAAATTTAATCACCTTGATCAATTTCAACAAGTAAGGTGTCATTTTAAATCTTAGAAAATGTTGTTACAGATGAGATGATAAAATCAAAATTGATATCATCTGCAAAGTCCCCCCTTTCGGGGTGAGCCATCACATATGGAATAATCCGCCAGCAATTGATTCGTAGTAACAGCTTTGTCAACGAAATTAGTGTATAGCGGTATAATGGGTAAATGATTTAGTACTGAAATTATTTTGTTAGGTTGAGAAATTTCTGAAATGCACCTGCGTACTAAGATGAAACAAACTATAATACAAAATATTGTAAACCAATTTAACTTATTTATAGTCTGTTACCATTTGAAGTCCTAGCCAGCTATATGCGGCTTGCAAGTACTGGAAAGTTGAGTTGTTTGTGTCGATTCGCTTCAGTAATATGTCAAAGAAGTGCTGCTGTTCCCTGTAATAAAAAAAATGAAAATAAATACCAAACAACTTTAGTTTATATTAATTCTTATGTGCACACCACTGGCGTAGCAATAGGGTGGCATGGGTGGACAAAGTCCATGGGCCCCGAGGGGTAAGGGGCCCCGCGAAGAAAGAAGAAAACAGAAAGAAAACAGAAGAAGAAAAAAAGCACAAGAAGCGTAATGAAGATTTGAATAATACATTTAAAAACGCGCATTTCAATGGGCCCACGTGCTCAGTGATTAAACGGGGTCCCTTTGCCTTACAATCATATGCATTTAAATACATTGATCAAAAACACTAACTAAAATGAAATGAGTGCAAAACGTTTTACAATGAATAGGACAGACAAATGTACAAGATCTATCATAGGGCCCACTAATGTTTAAACTTTAATATTTTGTAGAGGGGCCCTGAGAAAGAATTTTTTTTTTTTGCGTATTCTTATCTGCTTTTAAAGTTGTAGGGACCCAGAAGGGAGGAAGAAAGTATTAAACTGAATCAAGGTCAAATGTCAGATTTAAAAATGTTCATTTAAACGTAGCCACCATACGGTATGTCTTTATAGTTTTACTGGACTTATCACATATTTTTTTTTCGAATTTTAAAGACTGTGCTGAAGCAAAAAGAAAATTAGATTTTTGTCAACCTGTTTTTAAATTATATTGATTTTTGGGCTCAAATAAATTAGAAAAGTTGCAATTCAGAAATATGGTCACAATCTTCGAAACTTGCTCTGTACAAATAATTCTTCCTATTATGTGAAGTTGGCAAAATAAACTGATTTTTCTTTCTTAAGGGTACGAGGAATCCATATGCTCGGGAAAAAGGGAATCCTAACTATTTTTCAATCATGAAAAGATAAATAGCTTCCACTCCCTTTGCGGGGACTCGAGATTATGGCGGGGGTTAGTCATGCATTACGAAGCGAGAGATCTACCGCTGAGCTATCAAGGCAGCGTTGAGATTGTGAACTAAAATCTATAGCATAAACATTAGAATGCCGTATTTTTCTTTTGTTTACATAAAAATTGCATTTTTTGCCTCATCGGAATGCTCAATTTGTAAGTACATTATGCGAATGCGTATATCAGACAAAATGTAGATAATGTGGCAAAACAACGCGGGTTTGTTACATTATCATTCAAAATCAACTCGGCATATTTATAAAATATTCTTTGTAATTCAATAAGAAGTATCAAGCCTACAATCTGTCAAAATTTGAAACCAATCGAACTGTTCGAACATCATGAAATTATGAGGTTTCGGCGAAAAAGGGACAACTTTTTCGAAGTAGTCTTTAGGCGTAATTTTGACCTTGATAATGGACGTAAAATCCCTAGTAAAGTTCCATGTATAAACTAGAGACTCTATTCAATATGTACGCCAACAATTGTGATATTCTGGTAGGTATAAGTAGGTAAAAACTTGCAGTAAATATTACATTCAGGCGAGCGTGACGTTTTTAGGGACCGTAGCCTTAAGTTACAAACTGATCAGAGATTGTCATAAAGACTCTGTAAAGCGGAAGCTAAGCTCTTTATTCACACATGTCGCACCCAATAACCCCCTTTCCCCATTGCAGTACACGCTTAATGACAACTTACACATATAATTCTAACGTAAAATGCTAAAAATTTGGCGCGCTCCGCGCCCATTTTAAAATACCATACCATTAATATGAAGCTGACATGTATGCATGTAAAATGAAAAATACCTATTACAAGTCAAATAGGACATTTACATTGAATAGCTCATATACTAAGGTAAAATCATATCTTTTTTTTCTAATAAAGATCACTGAGTGTCCCGTATTTTCGTTCTACGAGGCAGGCGCTATGCAGGTTTATCCGTCAGGGAAAATGACAGCAAAAAACGTTCAACCTATTTGGGATTTCATAGCAAGGGGGCCCCGCACTACTCCATGTTCATGGGCCCCCGAAGCCCTTGCTACACCACTGGTGCACACCTACGTAGTAATTGACGCACATAAATTCAATATACAAGTCGGCGTACATTTAGCTAATAAGATTTAATAAAAGAGGACTCCAAACTTTGTATTTTGAACCACTACCATTTGGTTGCCGAAATTGCTTTAAAACTGGAAAGCGTCACGTTGATAAATTTTAAGGCCTACCAATGCAATTAGGCAGAATTGCTCACCTGTTAACATTGGTTAAGGTTAGAACCCGTGTATGCTGCTGGTATCTTAAAAATTAACCTAACTCAACCATCCATGTTCAACTATAGGGACATATTAGAGGTAATTATAATGGAATATGTGAAGGAAAAAAACCGCCCATGCACCCAAGTTGTGTTTTTAGGGTTAGGCTTTACTCGGCCTCCACACACATATTTCGCTGCAAACATTTGGTCGCGACGTCAAACTAATGAGCGACTCCAAATAACATTACTTCAACACTTGAGTTAAAAACCGATTGAACTTTATGCTAATTTACACATGTCTGAATGTTTTTATTTATTTATATTTATAAATTATTGGCAAAATGCCATGACACTCCCAATAGTGGACACACTAAATTAAAGGGTTGCCAAAAATTTGACGATTTGTATGGAGTCATTTGTCGGAAAAGATCTGAAATTGCTTCGAACGCTTGCTTTGTAAGGCATTTGGGTTAGGCTATACTCGTCCTCCAGTCTAATTTTTCGCTGCCGAACATTTGGTCATGTCGTCAAAAAAAAAGCTCAGACAGTATTGAGTTTTTGGCAGTATACTTTTTATGACGACTTTATTCTATTATCATGCACTGTAGCAAGGATCTTCGACAGTCCTCAATGATTCTTAACATTTATTGAATTGAACCAAAATAAAGTCATAGAACCAGCATCAAATGTTTGTTACCGGTCTTACTTTTCATTCGATCACATTTGTTGACGACACGACCAAACGTTCGGCAACGAAAAATTAGACTGGAGTATATAGCCTAACCCAAATACCTTACAAAACAAGCGTTCGAAGCGATTTCAGATCTTTTCCGACAAATGACTCAATACAAATCGTCAATTTTAAGTTTCTTCAGACAGCATTGAGTTTTTGGCAGTATACTTTTTATGACGACTTTATTCTATTATCATGCACTGTAGCAAGGATCTTCGACAGTCCTCAATGATTCTTAAAATTTAAATTGGACTCTCACCTGTACGATCTTATAGTTGTGAGCCCTCCTAATGTTTCCGAGAAATGGGCAAATACTGGTGATCTTGTCACGCTATCAAGTCGCTGTAATTCCCTATAGATATAAAGACAGATTATTCGGGTATAAAATGAAAATTATCATTTTAGTCTTGACGTTGAGCAGTTTGCATTTTTGATATCAACCTGTTGGATCGGTTCTGAAACAAGTTTTGTTTCATAAGTGATTCTCAGGATATTTCCATTTGCATTATACATGTTTAAGGCAAGGAACTTATGTCGCAGCATGCTTTGTCATTACTAGTGGCGTCCCTCCGACAGAAAGAATAGGGAAAAATATTGAAAATGGTAAAAATTGCGGATAAAGATAAAACAATAGTTACCATTTAGGAAAAATCAACCGGATGGACAAATAAGGGAAAATGGTTAGACAATGGGAAAATTGGTTAAAAAGGAGGAATCGTGCAAAAATAACCTTGTCTGTCGCAAAACATGGTGGCAAATATCATGAATATGAGTTACATCATTTTTTTAAAACTTAACGAAAAATGTTCCTGTCACGAAATATAATCATTTTGAAAACTGACAAGAAAACTGACATATATAGTTTAAAAATTCCTGACAAAGTCATTTTGTACAAAATTAAAGACTTTAAAAAGAACAAACCTTGAGGTGCGAATAAAAAATACCGCCAAAATGAAATAAGCCACGATGATGGGAATTATTTCTGCTACAAAGATCGGCGCAATAACTATATTGACTACGATAGCAGCGAGGAATCCACACAAGAAATGAAGCAGGCTTGCTAATGTCACAATTATTTTCTGTAAGAAATGTAAAACATGGTTTGTATCTGAAAGAAAACTTATACCAAAGAATGTCTTTACTATGACTTCTAACTTTATACCTATTTTTATTCAATACACGTCATTAGAATCTGGCCATGCAATATTATACAAATACAACATGGTATTGAAGTAGTGAAAATGACTGATCCCGAGGTGTTGGATGCGTGTGACTAGACATGCATCCAACAACGAGGGATCAGGAATTTTCAATACTTCTCAAAATAAACCATGTTGTATTTGTTTTACTTTACCTCATAAATATTTCACTGAATGTAATACCGTATAAGCAAAACCAAAAATCACCTAAAATGTATACTGCTCTGGGTCACCGTATGAATTTCCAACCGAGGGGTGCGGTAGTAGGGGTGCGATAGTTTTTCATTTTTTTCCCTGTATGGGATTTATGCGCAATCGGGGAAGTAGGCAAAATGCTGTCACGCGCATCAGGTTGAACTGTCCAATTATATTTCGTGGTTGCCCAATGAATATTTATGAGGTATAGTAAATAAAATTAGCGCATATGATGGACGATGTCGTACAACTACTGATGATACAGTACATTGTAATCTTAATTGCATGGTCATCCTTTTTGTCGTCATAAAATCACAAAAGTATCGGTAGCAGTCGTATATACCATACCGGCTTTGTTCTCATTTATTTGTTCAATCCAATCCATTGTCTTCAATCATCGTACTCATCATTATCTCGGCCATTCATTGCATTGCGGCTGATAAGCCATATTAATCATGTATCAATCAGCCATCATCCATCACGCCCATCTTTTCCGTCTTGTCCAAGTCGTCCGCTTAGCCGTTATCGTCGTCATATTGATTATCGCGATCGTCATGATTGTCGTCGTCGTCTTAATCATCATCGTGGTCATCATTATGGTCATCATCATCGTGATCATCATTATCATGGTCGTCATCATCGTCGTCAACATTGTCATCATTGTCATCATCGTCAACATCATTATCATCATCATGCCGTTAGAGTTTTTCCTTTCAATTATATTGTTTTCAATATTTCCAAATTTCACATTCATATAGATAATTTTCAAATTACAAGTATCTAATATATACAAAATTTATGGAAAAACAACATTTCTTACAATAATGGAAAATCATATCATGGTTAATTGTGATAGGTCAATATTGTTTTTTACGTTACGTTACGTTACGTAACGTTACATTACGTTAAGTTGATGACAGCATTATTATTTAGGCAAATCAACATGATCCTTGTATAAAGTGTACACAATGGTAGTTACACAGTGAGTTTCGCCCCAGTAATATCGAAAACCGTTGAGCTTGTTGCGAAAAAAGTCGCATACACATTAGCCAAGTCATAGTAAGATTTTCATTCGAACTGTCTTACCAAAGTATAATTACTGTCTCTTACCGAATCAATAATTTGCGTGTCGCTTGAGAACCTATTCAAAATTCTTCCAGTCGGCGTAGTATCAAAAAACCTGAATATGATCAGATTAAGGTTCATAATTATAAACGTTTCTGTTATTCATAGAATGTTATATCTAATAATTACGGTACAAAGTTGAAATACGAAATTTGAATATAAAATGTATACATCCAAAATTTTCTGAAATAACGTATAAATAAATGTGATTAAAACATGCAACCATTGTAATGCTTTTTAACATCGGTACTTCCAGTGCAAGCAAGCATCTTCGGCCATACCCCCAGATGTGGTAAGATTATCATACTTAGATAATTAAAGTCGAAGGGAATTAAGTGGAGTCTCTGAAAGGAATACCATCTTGAAAAAAACAAATAAGCCATAATGGAGTAGAATTAATTAAAGCACATGAGGTGTTTTATACTTTCCTTTTTTTTTTTATTTCAATCTAATTTAGAACATTAAACAGTGTACCTGATTGGTGATCTAGTAATGTTGCGCAACATCTTCAAATGAATAGCCCCCGCAGCATTCCACGTTGACACAGCAAAAGCACATGTAAACACCAAAATAGTAAACATGCAAGCAAATGATAGGCCTACAAAGGGTCCGACGTATTCATCACTGATGCTGACAACCTATTTAAGAATAAAAGAAATGAAATTTTGTAATTTGGATACATTGGAAACATATGCAATTATATTGCAAGTTGAATTAACTCCTAAAATATCTTTTTTCGGCTATTGGGCTTTCTGTAAACATTCAAGAAGTTTAATCCTGTTTTGTTATATCACAGAGAGTAGCACAGTCATTCTTGTCTAAATTTCTTCACACATCTCTAGATTAGTATGTTGAAAAGTAAGCTTTGTTTTCAAATGAGAACTTCGATCTTCTTTTTTATTCAAAGATAAAGTAAATTAGTTAAACTCAGCTACTGAAATCAAACCAAAATCGTATTCACTGTATAATTTATAAATGTTACTGAAATAATGCTGTTATAATGTTACCGTTCTGTTTTCATCCAACCCGGCTTCTGACCAGAAAGTCAACAAAAAATTCCTTGCAGCGTTACCGACTTCCAACGACAATCTCCCTAAAGTCATCATAAACGCCCAGAATAGCCCCATGTTGACAATGTAATACCAATAGGTATTTGCTGCCACAGAACCACGCCCCAGATCTTCATCTTCTATTAGCTTTCCACCTGCTGTATCTGAAAAAATTGTCAAAGACTTAAATCAAGAGAATAAATGTATTTTAGTTGAAATGTTATCTTGGTCAACTTAAAGTTTAGACAAATGATAAATACCTTCGAAATAAAAATATAAATTATACGTTTTACATAGCCTTCCCTGTTTTAGTCTCTTAAAAACGTTTGAGTAGTTGTGCTGTCAAGTATTTCTTTTCTTATATGACACGAATGTCTGTACAAATTTTCGTCGATACGAATGTCTGTACAATTATTCGTTGTATTCTAAGGATGTACACTCAACAGGCCCTATTGGTTTTCCGGTCCTTTCCTCCATAAGTTTTTGTTTGTTATGTTATTTTTATACATTTTATGGAAATAAAAGAATCTGAACCTGAAACACTATCAATCACCTGTTTTTTCTAATTTATATTTACACGAATCAAATATGTAGCGGTGTAGCGTGGCCGAGCGGTAGGAGCACAGGACTCAGAATTTTTGGGTTCGAACCAAGTCTCTTTGTTCTCATGGGCAAGAAACTTTGCTCCATGGTTCGGAAGTCACGTTAATTAAGCTGTTGGCAACATGTGGGAATGTTCTTCCTCCAACGCTTGATACGAGTACATACCTATAAAAATACAGACTTTTTCATTTATTTGCCAGCAATTACTGTAACATCATGTTTTATTTCACATGTTTCATGTCGATAAAACCCAATAACAACTAAAACGATAAATAGCCAACACTACTTGCCATTACATGTATTTATCTAAACCATTACCAGTTTCTTTCATGTTACTCATTTCGACTTCTGATTGGCTAGCAGTTCTATTCCTCAAGAGCTGCACTTGTTTCTTGAGACCGTCTCTTTCTTCAATTGTCGATTCCTCGCTGGATGTCAAATGTCCTTCTGATTCATCAGTGGTAGCCAAAACATCTTGCTGCCATTTCCTGTAAATGTCTGGATCGGCAAGTGATACTTCGTCGAAGGTTCCTTGGAAATAGATTTGCCCTTTTTTCATGATAATGATCTGTAGATACGAAAGTATATCAGATAATTAAACTTACGTCTATTTGATGAAATATTTCAAAAATTATGTTAAAAAGTTTATGTGTTTTGATGAGTAAAGCAACATGTTTTGCTTTCCCATTTTGCATGTGCCGTAATTAAAATACAAAACTTTTAACTCAAAATGTCGATGGTTAGTCATTTGCAGCATCATAGACTCCAAGTGAAGAAACATCTTGGTAATCATCTATTTCTGTAGTAAATTACATTATATCAGCCACTTGATAAAGTAAAGGTGTCAAGAACAGTTATCTTGAAATACATGAACATCAATTTTTTTAACATGTTCAATGGCTACCTGAGGGGCAAATTTCAAGCTTCATCTTGGAAGTGAATACAGAATTTTGAGTGAGTAAACTCATTGTTGGGCCGACATCGGACATTGGCAAACATTTGCGTGACTGAAATTACCTTCTCCGCTTGTTCAAGATACTGCAACTGATGGGTGACAAGCACGACCGTTCTATTTGCCTTCCTCAAATGTCCAATTATGCCATTTTTAAATAGATGACCACCAACATTCACGTCAAGTGCCGACAATGGGTCGTCCTGTCGTAAATGAAATTAACAAGAAAATAATTTAAAATACGATTGGAGATTTGATTTAACATGTAAACATGTCTCGATTATGTTCCTTAGTTATTATCAATACCTCGGGGTTCAGAAATTACGTAAACGTAACTTCATTAAAATACTTCACTCTTTTACTCGACTGGCATTACAAACCTTAATTTCAATATCATACCAGTAAGACAACGGGCTTGTCTGAGTACATTGTTCTGGCAACACTGACTCGTTGCTTCTGTCCACCACTCAAGTTGATTCCTTTTTCTCCAATTTCAGTCATGTCACCTCCTGGTAGTATATCAATATCTGGCCTAAGTGCACATGCGTCTATCACCTTGCGATACCTAAAATTGATTTTCAAAATAGAAATAAATAAAAACACGCGATTAAGGCATGATTTTTTTATGTTGACATTGAGAGACCGAGGGAATGAAAAATGAAGCACAATTTGATGCCCGTCGAGTTGAGATCTGTAATACTTATGAGGAAAGCACGAGATTGGTCAGTTAAACCTGATGCGCATGACAGCATTTTGCCTACTTTCCCCAAGTGCGCGTAACGCTCACGCTGGAAAAAAAATTAAAAACTACTATTGCACCCCCGTAATCATATCACTTATCAGCCGGAGAAGGACGATATTTGCGGGTGATTTTTAATGTGTTAACACTTAAGTGGTCAAGGTCCTCCATATGCCCGTTAGGCCTAGTATCCATTGGCTGTTCGCATATTCCGTATTCCCTTGTCTCGTTTACTATTGTTTGTAATTGTGCGGCGCAACACAGACAATAAACTTCGTTCTGCTTGGTGATCATATCAGTGGCCTGTGTACGGCAGATACTCCTATTACCTGGTGCTCACCAAGTATGAACATGTTGATTGTTGGTGCTGCCAGGTCGTAAGAATCATCTGCCGTACATAGGCCACTAGTATGATCACTAAGCAGAACGAAGTTTATTGTCTGTGTTGCGCCGCACAATTATAAACAATAGTAAACGAGACAAGGGAATACTGAATATGCGAACAGCCAATGGATACTAGGCCTTAGTGGTCAAAGGGGGGTCCATATGGACCCAACAGCGAAAAAGCGCTTTCGCAAGGCAATTTACGTTGAAACTCTGGTCACAGGTTAAAGTACTTCAAAAGAACTAAAACAAAGAAAAAAAAATTGAAAATCAGACACACCTTTTCAAAATGGCGGCCAAAACAAATTTTCCGTGTCGCGACAAAATATTCCCGCCAAAAATTTGAAAACTCACTTCCCAATGGAATTTTTAAATAAAATGTGGCTCATATTTGCATTCCTGAAATAAAATTTGAAAAAAAGTTGTTTGGTTGCGATTTTATGGGCAAAACAAATTTGAAAAGCGCCCTCGAAAATGTTTATTTATGCTAATTAGGGGTGGATCGATTTGAATTTTTTTTGCCACCAAGTGAATGGTATGGTAAAGTTTGACAATTACATAGAAGGGCGATGAAAAATTACTTCGCGTTTTTGAGCTGCGCGCAAAAACCAAATGATAGGTCCATATGGACCCCCTTGACCACTTAAGTGGTAACACTACATTTAGTGAAATATTTATGAGGTATAGTAAAACAAATACAACATGGTCAATTTCGGTAGGCATAGTTGGATAAGGTGTCGGATGCGTGCGACTACTTTCGCGTTTCGCGTCGGGAAGTAGTCAAACGCATTCAACACATCGGGATCAGGAATTTGACTACTTCCCTCTATTTTGTATTTGTATGATATCGCAATCGTTATTGTCATGTCGTAGTTCTACATGTCAATCTATACTTTAATAACATAATCCGTAACGTCGAGATGTTAGTACAGTGTCTCGATGATTTTTTTATATAATTGTATTAAAATCACTTACCGCGCTTGATTGAATGGCATCCCAAATAGCACATTATCCCGTAAAGTTGCGTTCATCAACCAAGCCTTCTGTGATCCATAGGCAATCCCTGCAGACGGCGATGTATTTTCATTATTCCTGTAATAAACGAAATAACGATTTTAGATGTCTTGGTTTGAAAAGCAAGTCATTGAAATGTAGAAATAAAACTAAATATTCTATGTCAAATGAAACAGATTTGGGTCTTTTCTGGTCTTTCAGATTGTTATTTTCCTCATATTTACTAACATGCGTTGCAAGCGTTTGATACAAATTGCGTTCATCAGATATATAGAAACAAATAAAACTAGAACTGAACTGTCCCTGAAGTGACAGAGACCCTGCCAATTTCCATTTTGATGTGTGGAATAAATATGTACTATTAATAAATATTGTACTTGGAAATTAGAAAATTAGACCTATGATCCCCTTTGAAGCCCTATAATTTTTATAATGTGTTTATGTTGACAAGGAAGGTGATAGCAAATAAAATGAAAATTGAAAAAAAAATAGACCTTTCTTTTGACCTTTAACATCTAAGGAGAGGTCGGACAATGGTCACTATTAACACTTTTGATGGCTGGTCAAGGACGTACAATTTGACACCTTTGACCCTTTTGACTCCATTACACATTACTTGCCTTAAACTTTTGTACCGTTGATTTTGACATTTCACCGGTAATAAATCATCCAATATTTAGTCAACAACCCACTTAGTTACCATTTTTCATGCCTTGAAGGTCAGGAATATGCCTTGAGGGTATAATGTTATCCTTCACAACCCTCAAGTAGACCACATAGTAGTGGGTGGGCTAAATATTGGATGATTTATTACCAGTGAAAGTCAAAATCAGTGGTACAAAAGTTTAAGGCAAGTAACGTGTAATGCCCTTAAGAACCTTGGATGATTTTAAACATGTGTTTATATTGCTCAGGATGTCCTAAAGTACATCCATATCAAATTTCAGGTCAATCGGACCATTTTGGTAATTTTACCTATGACCCCTTTTGACCCCCTTAAATACCCCTTAAGGACTAAAGATGATTTTAAAAACGTGTTAATGTTGCTCAGGATGTCCTAAAGTATATCCATATCAAATTTCAGGACAATCGAAGCATTTTGGTAATTTGACCTTTGACCCATTTTGACCCTCTTAACACCCTTTAATGACCTTGGATGAATTTAAAAACGTGTTAATGTTGCTCAGGAGGTCCTAAAGTATATCCATATCAAATTTCAGTTCAATCGGAGCATTTTGGTAATTT
>JXSR01S000504.1:24141-35560 GCA_000969725.1 Ophiothrix spiculata | reverse complement strand
AGAAAAATACGGCATTCTAATGTTTATGTTTTAGATTTTAGTTCACAATTTCAACGCTGCCTTGATAGCTCAGAGGTAGATCTCTCGCTTCGTAATGCATGACTAACCCCTGACATAATCCATGGTTCGAGTCCCCGCAAATGCAGTGGAAACTATTTATCTTTTCATGATTGAAAAATAGTTAGGATTCACATTTTCCTGAGCAGATGGATTCCTCGTACTCCTAAATAGAGCCACCCTTGTCGTGCTCTGCAGTTGCAAACCAAAATTATCAGTTTAACTCGCAAGTTAATGCTGGGGTAGACCTTAATCTAGCATGAACTGTTTTTGTACTCTAACTCTCAAACTAATTGCATAAACCATATTAAAGTAAACATTTTTAGAAGCGGCGTTTTAACCCTGAACATATTGGGCTTTTTTTACCCTGAACATATGAACATATTGGCGATATAGATTTTTGACCAAAAATGTCGATTTGGGCAAAAAGTGCCAAAAACCGAAAATTCTGGAAAGCCTAACTAAAAATTGCATTCGTTAAATTCTGAATTTTTTTGACTTTTGATATTTTAGAAACAAATGTCTAGGAAGGATTTTCTCATTTTTTTTTGATTATTTCAAAAATTGCCAAAAATAGGCCAAAAATTGCCACTTTGGTGACAGCGGTGGTTTTATTTTTTTACATTTTTGACTTATTTCTGGCATTTTTGGCATTAAAAAACCAAGATAAAATTCGAAAATTTGAGAAAACCCTTCCTATACTTTTGTTTCTAAATTCCAAAAAGCAAAAAAAGTTTCATGGATGCAAATTTCAGTTAGGCTTTCCAGAAATTTTGGGGCAAAAAATACGGTTTTTGGTATTTTTTGCCAGAATTGACATTTTTGGTCAAAAACTGATATCATCATGTTCAGGGTAAACGTCCTCTTCTAAAAATGTATACTTTTATATAGTTTATGCAATTAGTTTGAAAGTTATACTACAAAAGCTGTTTATGCCATTTGAAGGTCTACCCCAGCCTTAATGTATGATTGCGTCATCTTGACATGACAAGTGATTTAAGTGAGAGTTACATCTGCGTATGATTGAAGTAGTCATACAGGCTCTTAAGAACAGCTCGTTTCCTGCCCGGTGTGACACTGATATTATCGAACGGAATGTCATGAATCATGGCGCTATCAGCTACTCTGCATCACGGAGAAAAAAGGTAGTATGTGCATTTCTCTTACTTTGGAAGATTCAAATTCAATTGATGGGACTAAAAATGTTCTTCCATAATTAAGAGAATTACCCCGTCTCTAAAGCTTAAACCCTTCTGACATATTATTAGTTTTTATAAAACAGGGAATTTAAGAATTCACACCACTAAATAACTTCCCCATTGAAACCAATGCATTTGAGCTAATATTATCATATTACATTTTCCGATAATTTTTTTTTCACTACGGGCTCGTAAACAGCGCAATCGTTTTTTCCACCCAGTCAAAACGACCCTTAACCACTCTATACTTGCACCGGAACTTACGCTGCTAAATCCAAAATAAATATGGATGCCAGTTGTTTTGGATGCTATAAGTAATCACAAGATTCTAGTCATTTACATTCATGAATACAAAACAAAACCATGTCACTTGTAACCAGTTCTACTATCATTTAAAAATAATCCGTGTGCAAACTTAATGTTTTTTACCGGGACTATCCACTCCTACACCGATCGTGGAGTGATTTAGTGTTGTGCGGACTAAACGCTCGTCTTCATGAGCTATTTTTGTAACACGCCTTCATGAAGGATGGAGGTTACCTATGATGTGTCTCAATAAAAATATCTCAAGTTGAAAAGCGCCCTCTGTGGCGAAACCAAAATAATAGCAGGCGGTGGCGGACATTGCCACTGCCTATATTTACGAAACACCGGCAATACTAGCCTGTCATATGAATGTAAACGACCCGTAAACCCTGCCCGTAAACTCCCATATTTGGTCATAAATAACAACACGTTACTAGAAAAAACCTCGATCAGTAATGGGATACGAATAACTCTACAAAAAATATAAGTTTTTATCAAGAAGAAGTGGGGTTCATGTGTGAACCCCAACGGATTTAGAGTAATATAATTATGTTTGATTTTGTGACATTACTTTTGTAATGTATTTCGAGATATGCGTTACTATGCAGAAGTTAAAAATCACAACTGTGCCACTTTTATTAGGAAAGAAAACCGTGCATGAAAATGAAGGAGCGCATTGTGATTGTCCTTGAATTTGAAAATTAAAAACTGTAAAATAGGTTTATTTGTTATCATCAGATAATTTAAAGTCACTTCTTTGTAGTTTTAATCAAATAAGTGCAATAGGGTAAGACAGTACATTTTTATGACGTCATAAAACGTGACGAATTTTGCAATTCTGCAAAATTACGAATCTCAGCAAAAATTAAAGAATTTCGACAATTTGGGGGCAAATGTAAATATTACTAGTGTTAGGTTGGTTAAGTCTAATTTGTAACATTTTACACATTGAGTGTGTAAAAGAACAGGAGATATTGGACATTGGTATTTTACAGAACCATTTATCATCATGATTGATGACATTACAACTGCGAAACATATCATCAGATTGTTCATATTTTGATAAGTGTAAAAGGTGGAGGAAACAAGCGACTATTCCGTGATACTAAATAACCCCATTTAATGGTTGTTGGTTTCAATTACATGAATAAAACTTCATATTTTCTTGATTAAAATGGTTCTGTAAAAAGTGGCACAATTGTGATTTTCCACTTCTCCATTTAATTACACATCACGGCAACAAAATAAGCAAATTGAAACTTCGTGTTACAATAGATCGACATTTTGCCCTTCAGAAAATAGTCATCACAAATAGGTACCCCTTTGTAGTTTTAATTACAACCCTAAGCTTAAAATCATTTCATGATGATATTAACTTGTACAAGTAAGCTTCCAAAGATATCGTGACAAAAAACAAATCATGCGTATGCGTAATCAAAACCTTGCAAATCATGTCCATGAGGATCAAGCAGAATGTACTTTAAATCATTCTGCCAGACGTGTTTCTAATGTAAACAATCGCTAAATACCGTAGGCCCGTGCCTTTAAGGGGTGAAAGCACATCACTCATTGTTTCATTTTAGCAAATTTATTTTTTACCATAACTTTTGAACAAATTCCTAAAAGTTAATAAAAGTATACATTTCCAGAAAGGAATTTTCACAAGGAACATGATGGTGATGTTGATTTTTAACCAAAAATCACATTTTTTGAGAAAATTACGAAAAACACATTTTTTGGCCATTTGGGTTTCCAACCAAGCTAAATATAACATTTTTTGAAAAAATTCACTTTTTTCCATTTTTGGCCATTTTTTGACCTTATTTGGGATGAAAATCAAAAAATTGGCCAAAACCCAAAAAAGTAAAAAAGACGTAACATGCGAGTGGGTGTTTAAAATTAAAATACACATTCCTAGGTCATTTTTTCAAAAAATGTTATTTTTAGCTTGGTTGGAAACCCAAATGGCCAAAAAATGTGTTTTTCGTGATTTTCTCAAAAAATGTGATTTTTGGTCAAAAATCAACATCACCATCATGTTCCTTGTGAAAATTCCTTTCTGGAAATGTATACTTTTATTAACTTTAAGCACTTTGTTCAAAAGTTATGGTACAAAATAAATTTGCAAAAATGCAACAATGAGTGATGTGCTTTCACCCCTTAATATTACGTCAGCGGTGGAGATGGGTTTTATGGTGAAAAGTGTGATTAATGCGAAATTATCTTCCTTTTCAAATTTTCGATTTTCGACTCAAAATGTCGCCCTACAAAAAGTACAAATTTCGCATTCCGAATTTATAACCCGAAATTTCGCTATAAATAGGTCGAAATTTCATTTCTTAACCCGCAAGTCGCAAGTCGCAACGCGAATTGATACAAATAAAGCTAAGTAAGTAGTTATCGGTAATCAACCGTTAGGGGGATGGTTCTCCCCTCCGTTAGGAACGGTTAACGAAAGAATCTGAACTATTTTATAGATTTTGTCTATACTACTTTTTACTATGTACGACAGAAGTGTTATATTGTCTATGCCACTTTATCGTTATGTAACTTCAAGCCGACAAAATAGTGATAAATTTGCTTCAAGATATGAATCTAGTGTAGCCTGTTGGTTACATTGAAATGTGTTTGACTTAAGAAATGAATTCAAATTGATGTGACAGTGAAACGGAACTAAATGAATAAAATATGCCGGTTGTGGTATTATATTTTACTGATTTTTTATCTAGCTAACACGAAAAACCTCAAAAGGAAAATGAAACGTGAAAATATACCAAATAAGGATAAAATATATGTTTTGTTCTTATTTTTTAAGTGGTTATGTTGCATTGTGTGGTTGACCTGTTTTTCCCCCGTACATTTAAAACCTATTCTCTGATTTAAAATATTTTACTTTGGTTATTTGCTTCCGAAATGATTTTTGAACAAACTAAGATTTGAATATTTTGTACTTGAAAACAATACAGTGCTGGTTTTTTTATTTTGCAAATATATCCCTAAATAGAAAATAAAAACACCTTTCCGGAAATAGAAATCAGTCTTAATTCATTTAATTAAAATGCTACATATTAATGAGGAAAAGCTTAATAACACAGAAAAAGTACAAGATTGTCCTCTATTGAATATTAACAGTGTAACGTTAATTAATATGTGCGGGGAACAGATTTACTATTTAAGAGAACAGACCGTTTTAAAAAGTTATGACGACTTAAGTCAAAGTTAAATAAATATTTTGACATTATATAGAGTTATCAGTCTTTTTTAACGATTTATATCTAAATACAATGCAATTCAACAAGGCAATGATCCGTGTTGCTAATGATTTAATGAAGGTATTCATGTTTGTATAATTCTATTGAGTTGAAGAAAGTAGATGTATATAATACATTTCTTCCCCCATATTATTCATGACAACCCAGGTTAAACGATTTTTAAACATATGTGTATGAGTATCACCAATTCACAATCCTACCAAATTAAAAATCTTAAGGAGTTTTATTTAGGAATACAAATTAAAGTCAGTGTTCTCTGAAGGGTGCACTACACTAAATAACAAGCATTCGCGATCTGACATTTCTAAAATACGCAAAATTGACTGCCCTCTCCTAAATGAGGACATCAAAATGTATGGAAGGGCAATTGGTTTGGTCAATATTTTCTATTTATAGAGTTACGTTTGTTTAAAGATGCTCGGGTGCCATTTTTGACCTCCAGATTACTGTGGTAAAATGTAAAGAGTTTTCCTTAACTAGGGTCTGATTCTGGTAATACAAAATTTGGCTGTCAGTGATAGGGGCGTTATTATTTCAGCGTGTAAAATCTTGAAAATATTGCCTTGAGGGTCTAATTTTATCATCATTTGGTGTTAGAAGAGATAATAATTAACTGAGGAAAGGCAGTGTTGAAACTACCAGTTGCGTTATTATTGAGTTTTCGAGAAGCCATTTTGTACAGTAAGTCATTGGGAAGCTATTTCTTGGTGTGGCACCTAAAGATTAAAAAAAAGTAGCGACAACTTTTTTGAAGAAACCTATTGACGATATTTTGAACATGTTCCTCAAACGAAAATCATATGCGTAACGAAAATATAATTTAGTGACTCTACTTCGTATGTATATGCCGAATATTGTAATAATCTGTCAAGTGTATCTTGTTGTTGGAAAAAGGATCGTTTCCTTAAAATTTAGCCCTCCTCAATGGAAAAACAACAACAACAGTTTTTTAAACTGTTGTAATATTGACTACATGCATAAATCTTTATTGTAGTTAGCCGTAAGAACATTTTCTGAATGCGTTTTTGTATTTCTACCATTTTTACATTTTGACTGAGACATTAAAAGCTGGAATGTTGTAAATGATCAAAAACACTTTTTTTTACTTAAGGTAAAGTTAACCCCTCATTTTCAGAAATAATGTATGCCTTGTAATTCAGCAATTGAATACGCTAGAATAAGAACATCCCAACTCCACGAGCTGCTTTCTGTCAAGTTATGTAAAATATAAATGCATATAAATCTCGGAAATTTTTTCAAATCACTAGAAAGCATTTCCATGTCTTTATCCCAATCATAGTGTCACATTTGACCTTGTATATAGTTGACTTTGTAAGACATTGTTAGATAATTTTCCTAGCATATAGTTGCAGAGGGGAGCTCCTGGAGTTGGGATGTTCTTGTAATGGCTGTTTAAATATAGCAACAATGTACTATAACAATTATCTAACAATGTCTAAACAAGTCAACAACAAGGTCAAATGTGACAATATGATTAGGATATTGACATGGAAATGCTATTTTAGTGATGTGAAAGCATTTTAAGAAATGTGTATGCATTCATATTTAATAAATATAATTAACAGAAGGGAGCTATTGGAGTTGGGATGTTCTTATTCTGGCGTATTCAATTGCATCTGATTACAAAATCTATTCTATTGGATCTCCTTTTTAGAATCTTGAAATACATGTCTAGAAACACGTCTCTTAATTTTTTGATTTTGACTTACTTGTGAAATAATGCCACAAATAAGCCAAAAATAGGTTAAAATGATCTATAGTGATAAGTCTTGGTATAATTATTTAAACGTCCTTATATGTAAGAAACAAAAGATGAGTTGTATACATCAGATATGCTACATTGAGCAATATGTAGGGCTACATAGGAGATATAACAACGGCACCCATTTAAACCTTGTTCTCCTTATCATCTATTTTTGTAACACGTCCTCCGAAGGGGGGGGGGGGGGGTTGCAACCCCCCTAATATTTTGAAGAAGAAAAATCCTATGAAATTTGTTTAGCTATTAATATTTAGGTATGATCCCTATCCAACGACACCACGATCATCAAAATTGGCCAAGGCGTTGCGTAATTATGACGCCATAAAGTACTTTCGAATTGGAAAATCAGGCAAAATTGCATTATGGCAAAAATGGCCACCAAAATCAAAATGTTGCTATAAAAGTTCTAAATAACGGATTTTCGTGCGTTTTTTTTTGCTAATTAAGAAGGGGAAAATGATGATTCTAACCTGTCTTATAAGTTTGAGTCTTATAGCGTGCATACATTTTTCAAAATGGCGACTTAAAAACTTCCGGGATTTCACCCCCTCCCCCCTACACCCCAACTTTGACGGCCTACCCTAACCTCATCTTACATGATACTCCTCTAGTTTTTTCATCAAAATGACTGCAAAGGCTTTTGCGTTTGAAGCTTGTAAAAAACCTTAGAATAACGGTTAACGCGGCGGCCGCAACGTACACATTATTTTGTAATTAAAAGAAGACGCAGTAAGATGTTATATGCAGATTAAGATATTGCGAATACGTGTTTTTCCCCGGGGGGGGGGGTCAAAAATGTTGTACGGGTATGTGCCTGCCTGAAAAACTGACCATTTGTATACCTTTTTTGGCTCGAAAACCTACCCATCAATATATCAATTTAGATTGAAAATCACAAAATTTTACTAAAACTGGATGCAAATTTGGGTGCTTTCATCTGAGACGAAAAACACGATCGCTATACCAAATCTGTGTAAAATCCATCTTAAAAGGCTAACACATTTACGTACACCTTGTCAATGTAAGTAATACACCCCCCTGGGGGGATGCGTTTCCGAACTGTTTGTTAATACCTGAAGTTATCAAAAGATCTTACCACGTTTTTAAAAAAATTAGGCATAACCAAAGCTTTTAAAAAGTGGGCTTGTGGGCTTTATTGCTTATTGCAGGTGCGTAGTATTGAAGCTTTCAAATTTTTCGTTTCGACTATCAGTTTTAAACTTGTTGCATAATTGAGAATGATATTTGAACTTATTCGAATATTGGTAAATATTATAATTTTGTGTTTAATCGTTATACAAGTCTTTCGAGACATTAAACTGATACTTTTTATATTTTTTTATATTTATACATTAAAAGGGGCATTGGACAAAATTTTGAAATTTTGTTTGTAGATGATTTACACATCCTATGTTAGAAAATAACAGTCAATTACCAGAAACTTCTATTTGTTTATTCAATTAACATTAAACAATAATCTTGTTGTTGTGTTGGAAAGGCTGAAAGAGAGTACGGTATTTAATAAATCTAGTACAAATCTGACTTTCTGAACTCCCACTACACCAAAATATAAAGTCCTGATGATAAGGTTTATTGAAACCGAATTTACGCAATTATTGTACTATAATCAAATGCGACTTGAATCTACATAGAGTATAACAAAGTCCTTTAAAAGTGTTAAGCAATATTTTAACATATGTTTTAAAAAGTAAAATGTGATTAAGCCATTCTAAAACATTCCTAAAACAATATCCGGCAAATATCAGCACTAATCAGTGCACAAAACACATTGACATTATATTATAAAAAAACACCTTAAAGCCGAAAGAGATAGAAATATAGAAAATAATAGACGAGTTACACACGTAATAATAAGCTGTGTCAATAACGCTGAATGAATGAAATATACAAAAAAGGGGGTTATTAACAGCAAATTACTATAAGTTGAGTTACCATCATTTAAAAGACTGATTGAAATATGTAAAACATCTTGAGACTTAAAAGGACATACAATTGCTTTGAGCAAACCTTGAACAACACTTGAAATGTGTTTATTAGTTTACTTACAAAAAACGGGTAGCAAGAATATTTGTAGCTTTTTGTCATTTTTTGTTTGAAAATCAAGGGCAATCCCTTTCAAGTTTTATTGTTTCATTGCTTCATTTATTCGTTTCATCTCATCAAACACAAGAAAATACATTATAAGTATGTACAGAATATGAAAAATATACATTGTGTAGTTTTGTATAATTATATGTGACCCGTCATATCGAAAGGTACCTTAAGGGTCCCAAAATTAAAATTGCTTTTTTGGTCTCATCTGAAAGATTATATTTTAAGCTTTAAAATGACACCTTGATTTTGGTTATTGGATGTTTGATTACAAAGTTAAATCGAAATTGGTAAAAGGTATCGGGCAAATTCCGAAAAATAAAGTTCTGAGAAAATCAAGTGTAAAGTTTCTGTACTGGTTAAACGTGAATGGAGAAAGGATTTTTTTATCTCGGTTTGTAAAACAGTTGTCTTATGTTTTGGATGTTGGAACCCAATTAATATGATAGAATACACTTCAAAGATAACGTTTCTGATGAAATTAGACCTTGGACATGATTTTTGACTATGCTCAGCTTCAATGGCATGTATCTCCTAATGCCGGTGTAATGAGACTGAGTATCCCCCATATTAACCAGGAGTCCGGGTTTAATATTTTTGAACTACATGGAATAAGTCGCAATCGATGATTTATTGATGTTCATGTTCAATATAGTACGCTCTACACCATTTAATACTAACTAGGACATTTCAGTCACACGGACGCTGTATTTCATTACACCGGTATTAAGGTACCTCTCGATATGACAGGTCACATATACATCTGAGTATAATAAAAGACGATTCATACAATCATATGAGAGACATTGATGCCTCCGAAAACGGGCGTGGGGCAGAGGCACCCACTTTACAAGTTATTGCTTATTGTAATGAATTTATTTGTTGCATTAAGTACCTGTAATCACGCTGATGAATTGATGTTGATAGTATTACACATTTTGATGAAAATTAAATTAGATGGGAAGGCTTAACAACATGAAGTTAAACCAGGGATGACAGATGATTGAGATTTGTTTATTAAACAATTTATGCATTTTAAGATTGTCAATGTCAATCGTTGATATAAATATGAAATGGTTTTATTCGATATGAATTGATTTCATTTAAAGAGGACAGATAAGTGCATTCATACTAGATTATAGTAATAATTTGCGTCGACTCTGAATATATGTCTGATATATTTATGGAAGAAGGCATTCAGAAAATGTCAAAAGTAAAATAGCATCATATCAAAATTCATATCTTGATTAATAAAAGTCATAATTATAAACACTGAATTTGCTTGCTTATGTGTTCTTCATCATTAATTGCTTATTTTATTGATATTATAAATTGGTCAAGATTAGGCGATAAAACGTAAGAATAAATTGATTTTTCCAAAAAAAAAAAAACTTAACATTCAACAGATGATGACATGACCGGCAATGGGCAAGAGGTATATTTTGACGTCATTGATTTTAGTTTCACGTGATATGCCAAGGACCATTCTATAAATCGTACGATATATCCGCGTATCACAATCGTGGTGATCAATACACAAATTATTTTACTTAAGCATAAATTAAAGTGCTGTATTATCAGCTGAAAAATGTCACACTATACATGTTTACAATATTGCCCATATTGTTTTCAAAGCTTTGCACCCTCAAATATTATATATTATAGTTTAAGCAAAATAGGGGCCATTTGAAGGTCAAATTTTGTGATTTCAATATTTTTTGAGTTTCAGCTTTTTTAAACACCCATAATAATCATGATTTGAGAAACAGACATTTTCAATCAAGGTCGCTATTCATGCATTTACAACACGAAGACATCTGCGATGTAGTTCTTAATGCACTAATGTGTGTAAGTTATAAGACATCCTAAAATTAATGACTGATAGGTCTGTAGAATTTGACGATAAAACGGGCTCTTACCAACAGATCATCTTTTTTTAAAGTAATGATCGAAGAACAAATATCCCTGGAGTACGTAACACTACACATTTAACTATTTTTGAATCCTACACAGTTTGTTGCCCGCAGTAGGCAGAAAAAACCGGTTTCAATTTCCACTTGTTCACTTCAAGTCCAAGTATACGTTCATTGATATAAGTTGGATAAAATGCTTTTAGGTCTAGAGTTACACCACACATATGCCACAAAAACGTCTGCTATCATTTTCCAAAAGTATCTGATTATGTCATAAAATCTCAACCACACACTTCATTTTAATGGTAATTGAACTTTTAAGTTGTACCATTTTCAAATATTCAGAAAGAAACAGTACATGGTGTAATACGATAGAATGCTGTTTGGATTGTAAAGTGCCAAAGTACTTGCACCATGTGTATGAACCACTTCTAGAGAACAACAGTGTGTGCCAGAGATACAAGATTTTGTCCGATTATTTCTGAGGAATAACGCTAAAGTATTATTAAAAATTGTCAAATTTAGTTTTCTCATCTACAACTAGATTTTTATTTCGTGAAATTTGGACCTTTGGTTCAAAAGTTATGTAAAGGCCCTAATAACTGAGTCGTTCCGATTTTATGATCTCAATGATATTGTCAATAATAATATGTGTGGTGCTCTGGCATAATGAGCGGAAAGTCGCGATTTTCAAAATTGAGTTTATGTTGTATTTTAATTCTCTATCATCTCAGCTTTCCAATGATATATAATATGTCATACTTTCTTTCTACAATT
>JXSR01S000503.1:25312-40089 GCA_000969725.1 Ophiothrix spiculata | reverse complement strand
TTATGTGGAAGCTACTGACGCTATTCAGTTAAGTGAACGTTTTACTAAATTGAGTTTATAAGATGCAATTTGTCGGCAATATTATGTGTTTGTAACTCAAATAAAACGAGTTCTCTTAAACCGTGTCAATTAAGTACAAAATACGTGAATAAATGCTTGTTGCACCTACTTAATAAAATCAAGGCAACCGTGTTGCACAGATTTTTTCAAGTAAATTCAACAAATTATTTTTTTGAGTGTACATGTATTAGGCAACTATCTGCTCGACGAAACAGTTTCCTACAGTGGCTATGTCTAATTATTATTCAATATCATTCATTAGAAGAATTATTTATCAGCATCAATTTAATAGATCTTCATATATGGCTGTCGCGTAAAAAAAGATATTTGGCAGCTATCTGCCGGACAGGCCTATAGATCCTGCAATTAGAGTCAAAACTAAGAAACACTGAGGATTAATTTGTGTGTTTGTCCCAGAAATGATTCGGATAAAGAACCCTTCCCGACTTTGTCACAGTTCTAAAGAAGATGTTGGTTTTGGTAACATGTATGTTGCATGCATTTGATACGTCACATGCAGAGTCTATATAGGGCCTATATATAATAGTATATTATCGTCGCCATGATCGTTTCTCAAAATTCAGTTGGTGTCACTGTGAGAATCATTTTATTTTTCAGATATGCCAATGTTAAAACATGCTTGGCGATTAAAACATTTTCTGCGGGTTAAAGTTGCTTTTATATATACCGGTACCTAAAACATCGACACTGAATGTGCAGGATGCATTGTTTCCATTCAGATCACGTGCTACGCAAACGACCTCGGTCTGGCCAATTTCATATTCACTTCCGGACACAGAGCTGAATGTAACGTTAGGTGTTTTCCCAGAGTTGTCGGTAGCGTTTGGCTTGCTCCAATCAGCCACAGTATAATTTTCACCAATATCCGCTTCTTTTATTACGTCAGGAGGGCAAAATAGTTTAGGATCCTCGAAATCTGGAAAGTTGTATCAAAATATATTATATACTATACAAGATTTACTACTTATTCTGGTACACTTCATGCGCAAAATTAAAGGTTAGGTATCATATACCATTATCATCAACATGTTCTGCTATACTATGTTAGTCAAAAAATATTTAATAACGTTTTAAATACTATGATATGGTCTCACAATATTTTTGTTACAAAGGCAATATTTTACAAAGGCTATCAATCATTGCAATGGGAAAAGTTACATATTTAAATTTGATGGAACTCACACAAAGTTTACAGAAAAGAATATAAATCATAGTCGTCAACGTTATTTCATAGCAAAATTCAGGGAATGTATCAACCACAGATTAACCCTAGTTCTACGAAGAGGGGATGGAGGTTCCCCTACCGAATTTTTTTCTGCCGTTAAAAATTCCTCGCGCGCAGCGCAAGGCGACGTGGGGTACCTCTAAGTTCATCCTTTCCGCTTATTCTGGCGAAAAAAATTCGACCCTACCACCTCCAGGGGGGATACAGTGTTTATTCAAAGTTGGGGGGGGGGGGGGGGGGGGTAACTCCGTGATTCTAAAAATGTATATACTTTTTAGCCATTTATATAGCAGATATCCATTTCAACAATTTTCTACAATATTAAGCAAAAAACTGCATGAAAATCAGATATTCCTACGATTTTTTAGAAAATTCTGATTTTTGCCTATATTTTCCGTACAAATGCCGATTTTTCATATTTTTATAATTATGATGTCACCGTTACGTCATACATTTATGGCTGATCTTGATTTTGATATCAATGGAAAGAGGGGACTGATACCTATCCATTGGTACCACATACGGGGGTCAGGGGGACTTGCTATAAAAAAAAATAGGGGGCGTTGCAACCCCCCCTCCCCCTCCGTATAATATGTTTGTGAAAAACGCTCTGTATAATAAGGGTTAAAAGGGATGTTGAAAGAAAGTTTTAGATATCTTGCAAAAAGTATACTTTAGGTCCCAGATACTGGTATATACCAGTATTGGTCAATTCTGGGACATACCAGCATTGAACAATTCTGGGAGTGGTTTTTTTTCAGTATTGTTGAAAAAAATAACATGTATACACACATTTGATTCCAGTATTGGTCAATGCTTTTGTTGTTCCAGTATATTAAATGGTGAAATTTATCGTATTCAAGTAACAATCATAATTTTGCTCCATTTATCAAATATTTATTGTTTTCTTGATTCTGGAAAGTCCCTTTTCTCCAACTGTGTATGTATGGGTTTTACACGCCATCAGTCAAGGAAAGTCTAATTGAAAGATAACATTTATACTTAAACCAAGACGGACTTGAAAGTCTAAGTACTATAACAATAATCTTACCTACTCATAATCAGATCAATTTAGAGAGAAGGGGAATTATAAAAAAAAAAAAAAAAAAAAAAAAACATTGGGGAGTCTTGCTTTCTATTTATTGTGGCAGGTTTGAACCATCTCCATGTCTGAGGAAGGGACCTACAAGACAAATTGTGCCTCAAAAATGAGTCGGTCAACTGGGCTAAAACAAGAACATACCACACACAAGATGTAATAAAAGTAGGGTTGCTGTGGTAAAACTTGAATCATTGGGGAAATTGCAAACTGAGTCTATTATCAGGCTTATCCTGCTGGTTCATAACAATAGTGCCCCATTGTATAACTCTACACGGTTTTTGAACTTGCTATAAAATTCAAAGTTTTATGAAATGTATTTTTACAATATTGATAAAAATAGTATTTTCGACTAACAATACTGGAATATTGACTAAAACTAATCAAAATTGTAATTAACGGTATTTTTGATCAACAATACTGGACTTTTGACATGTATTTTACAATACTGGTCATGCTGGTATATAGTATTTTTGACCAACAATAACAACTTAACTAGAACTGGACAATACTGGACAATATTTGAATATCTAGTATTCTCCGCAAAGATCTACATGCCTACATGTACGTGATATTACAAAAAGTATGCCACTTACCACACTGTTGCCTATCAGGCCCGAGATCAAGAAGGCTATCAAGCATTGTTTTATTCCAATTCCGACGATCGATAATTGCGTATTGATCATCTATCAACCACCAATAGTTTACATCCATGGCATCGTTGACTGATTGCTGACAAACCTTGCTGTTTCTGCTTTCAATAGCAACGACTCCCTGACATAGACATCTTTCCTTTTTTCCAAGAGACCAACTCATATTTCCCGCCAAAACATCATACCGTTTTTTTAGTACATATAGGAACAATTCGGGTATCTTCACTCACTTTCAAATGACGTGCTGTTGAAATGAAATTTTCTTCATTATGATTGGACGCATAACATATAATTGATGGCTCAGGGACGCCATGTATATCGAGGAAGCTTGTCATAGGTTCAAATCAAACATTAACTATTTAACTTGCTGGAAAAAGACAAATCTTTCCTACAACTTTTTTCGGGTATCTTCACTACCCATAGGGTATGTTCACTATGTCACCACTAGTCATATTAGTCATGCATATTGCAGCAGGGTAAATTCACTCATATGTCGGGTAAGTTCGTACATAGACAAATTTTATTTCAAGTTTATGGCATGATCTTTGTTGACGATAGCGATCTTACCCACCTTAAACTGTGCCTGCCCTCAATTTTGATCATTATATGCACAATTCATTGTCCAGAAGTATTCATGAATTTCAGGATTCCAAGTGATTGAAGTTACCCGACTGCTCGAAATTACCCGAATTGACCCTATGTGCGCTTCTGCCAAACTTGAATTCAACACCACTGTAATTAAAAAATGTTTGTCAAAATGATATGTAACATATGTAGAAATTATCATGACGCTCAGATGTCCCCGTATAAATCACACCTAAAGTACTCGATATCGGCCTGGAATACCCCACATCTCATATGTAATTATCAAGGTAGGGGTTACGCCTGTTTTGGTGAAAAAAATTCAAATCGGTCGTGTCGATTTTGAGATAATTAGCATAAACTGGTAAAATGATGGCGCTGTTCGAATTTTGTTTTGTCCCTAAAACCCAAACGAAACAACCTTTTTTGAATTTTTATTTCAGCAATGTATTTGTAATTATAATCTGCTATCATGAGCCAAATTTCATTGAAAAATTCATTTGGGAAAACAGATTTCCAATTTTTTGCGGGAAAATTTGACACGAATTAGGTATCTAGCCGCCATATTGAAACGGAATGACGGATTTTTATTTTTTTTGTTTCATATGAATTTAATTGAGTTAGTGTATCACTGTGTACAGTTTTAAGGGTAAATAATGTGAAAAACATTGTTTAAGTACCATGTTGGGTTTCCTTGGCGAAAGCCTAAACAAGGTGATTTATGACTATTCTGATCACCCGTAGGGTGGTTGTTTGGATTTTACGATAAGGGTTGAGGATAAAAACAGGTAATAAATTAATAAAAGCGCAAAACGTTCTTCGTCCCATACTATAGATTTAGTATAAAAACTCTTTGAAGACAATACTGTTAAACAAAAAATGAAATAAATAAACATTCTTTGTGAGGTACTTTGTGTTAACGAACCAACATTGTTTTACTTTTACCAATATTACTGAGTTGTCACCAAATAGGAAATTTTTTGATAATGTTTAATTTCTCACGAAATATAATTCTGAAATAAAACTAGACGTTATGTTTTATGGAACACTTTGGACATAAATCTAAAAAGATGCAAATCAGTCAAGAACTTTAGAAATACTTATAAATCCAACCTTATTGCCAGTTATATTTGATTTTTTGTTGACTTTGGCATGTTTCTTGTTTTGTTTCCCCCTTTTAGTGCTTTGTTTGGTTTTTGTATGTATTTTGTATTAAGTTGAGTTTTGTGTGTTTGAAACCTTGTTTTTCAGTGGATGGTCCCTTCGGGCCTTCTTGGCATTGTTCTAAGTTATCTTATTGTTTTTTTATGAAACTTGTATGTATGATATTGTGAATAAAGTGATTTGATTTGAGACAATAAATATAATGACTTCCTGAACTTTGCTTTATGTGCGAAGTTCCAGTTTCATTACCATGCTTATGTATAAGAAAAGAAGGAAGTGAAACTAGGAGTATTAAACAACCAATACAAAGAAGAAGAAAATATTTGACATGCAATAATACTATTTATAGAAAGAAACGTATGTACACCTATGCACAGAAGCAATTACACATTTCGTGATTTCATATTCGTAAGGTGATCATTTATGGTCTTGTGTCACAAATTAGGTATAGTAAATAGGTGGAGGCGTTACAGTTTTAGGTAAAAATCTGGAGTATTTGTGGTTAATTGATTTGGCTTATGGACAATAACCTTGACAATTTATCAGGCTATAAGTCCCCATTGTTTCATCTTCAATTAGTCTTTACTTTTTGAAATAATCGCATTTGAATGGCGCTGGTTGGGGGTGTAAGGATGCAATGGTGCGGATGCAACCTAGCAAGTACATTATAAGCATTGGTTATTACCTATCATCGTACCTACTGAAGGGTTATTATTTATGAACAAATAAAAAATCAGTGATTATGAAAAGAAATTGTGGATGATGACATATAAATTGGTATATGTAGAAATGGATTCCAAATGACTTTTAAGAAATATTTGACCACACTATAGCTCAGTACAGAAGCAAATTCCTTCATTATAAGTTTGGTTGATTTTAGGGTCTTAGTTACTTCTTCCCATAGAATATTCTATTTTGTGCAGTATTTATTCGTTATTCAATAAAATCTCACGCATATCTATTTTTTAGGTTTAGCCACTTAGAAAGTGATTTTGTCACTATTTGTCTATCCCTGCCAGAGGTTCTCTTGTCTGTGTCTTGTTCCTGTTTTTTAAAAGGGATGCATTCTGATACTTTCTCCAACCTGGGATGTTTTCTATGACATTCCTGTCTTATATTTTATATTTCATATTTTTATACTTTGTTATTATATATGTAAGAACTGTAGTTGTTGATATTGTGCAATATTTCTACATGTGTGTTTTTACTGGCAAATAAAATGATATGATATGATATGTAATAACGACTATTTCATGATAGAATATTCGACACGGTGGCGAATAAAAAAATAAAGAAATGCTAAGCGTTAAAAAGAAAGGACATGCAAATTCCATTCTACATCAGTGTGTGACGCAGATTCGTCCCACCTCATAACACAAGGCCTTATAAGAATAACGACGGATGTACAATGTAGGATAGGAACAGTATCATCATAACATTGATACGTTCGAGATTGCAGATCCATTGGTAATTTCAATATCCACATAAGACAGAAAGATTATTTTCTTAGAAATTGGTATGTGTATTTTTCTTCTTTTATAGATGTAGATGAACGTGCATAAGTAACAAATTAAGTGGTGCTCTGGAAAAATTAGCGTAAAGTAAAAATATGGTGAATCAAAATTTGGTTTTATGACATAAAACGCATTAATGCATATTAAAGTGTTAACTTATACCTCGTGTTTTGAAGGCCAAAATTGATCGCGTTTTGCTATTATATACTATAGTAATCAGTAACTTTAAAATCGATTTGCGTCAATAAGTTACTGTCAGATTTTGAGCAGACTGCCTTGTATTTCGATCTCTAAATGGAAATTGTTGAAAAAAGTATGACATATTATTTATCATTCGAAAGCTGATATTATAGAAAATTAATCATTCGAAAGCTGAGATTATAGAAAATTAAAATATGCCATAAACTCAATTTTGAAAATTGCCACCTTCCGCTCATTTCAAACTTATTGCATAAACCACATAAAAGCATACATTTTAGAGGTGAATTTTTACCCTGAACATATTGGTGATATTGGGTTTTTTTTTACCAAAAATGTCGATTTAAAAAAAGTGCCAAAAATCGTATTTTTTTGCCCCCAAAATTTCTGGAAAGCCTAACTAAAATTTGCATTCGTGAAATTTTGAACTTTTTTGGAAGTTAAAAACAAATGTCTAAGAAGGGTTTTCTCAAATTTCTGACTTTAATCTTATTTTTTGAAAAATTGCCAAAAACTTAGGTCAAAAATTACCTTTTTTGGTGGAAGCGGTGGGATATTTTACATTTTTTTAAACCTATTTTTGACTTTTTTTTAAAAAACTAAGATAAAAATCAAAAATTTGAGAAAATTCTTCCTAGACATGTGTTTCTAGATCCCAAAAAGCAAAAAAGATCAACATTTCACAAATGCTAATTTTAGTTAAACTTTCCAGAATTTTTTTTGGGAAAAAATACGGTTTCTGGCATTTTTGTCAAACTTGACATTTTCAGTCAAAAACTGATATCATCATCATGTTTAGGGTAACAATCCGCTTCTAAAAATGTATACTTTTATATGGTTTATGCAATTAGTTTGATAGTTAGAGTACAAAAACTATTTATTCCATTTGAAGGTCTACCCTAGCCTTAATTTAGTTTGAGCAGGGCATGTCATAGGGAATTTGAAATGCTATCCATAAAAATACCAATTTTCAAGAAAAGGGAATTTTTCATGTACCGAATTTCTAAAAATTGTGGGTTGAACTAATAAGTCAATTTCTTGTCGGGTGGGACTGGAATTATTCTTTGTTCTGAAATAACGTACAATTAAATACAACTTAGGTGAAAAATTTGTCTTGTATACAAATCCATTTTCTAAATTGTAAAGATTACAAAAAAAAAATCCACAGTTAGTGAAGCTCTAGAATTCGTGATCGTTGGTATTTTGTTTACAAAATCGTAAGTTCCTTATCTAAATGTTTTGTAAATATAATTAACAATAGGCTTACACACTGAAAACAGTAATTAGTCAAAAAACATGTCTTATTTGACTAATTAAAATTAGTCATGCAGTGTGATTTTTTCATAATTCATGAAAAAATGCTGTAAATGTCTTTGAAATGTTGAAAAACAATTTTTAGTGTTTAAAAATAGTTCCCTTCTCTAAATTTTCAATTTGTACTCAGTTAATTATTAGTTTATTGATAATTGATCGATTGATTCAAAGACAATTACATTATTTTTTCATAAATTATGAAAAAAATCACTCTGCAGTACTAATTTTAATTAGTCAAATAAGACATGTTTTTTGACTAATTAACGTTTTCAGTGCATGGACAGGTCAACCCAATGAAAAATAATTACGTTTAATAAATATGCAAAATAATTTGCAAAAAAACTATTCGTAAACTTATTTCCAGAGAAGAAAACACCCATCTCTCGAAGAATTAAAATGGCTGATATGTCTACAATAACGCAGCTCACAGTAAGTTTTACAGCTTTTTAACGTTCTTCAGTAAAATGGTGCGTAGGTATTATACGGACGCACGGCCATTTGTGGTGTTTTAGGTTTTGTAAAGGCTCCTCAAAAACTTCAAAAATGGGTTGAAAGTGACGCCAGCTTGCTCAAAACTTGTCACAAAACATCTGTAATTGCTCGGCGAAAATAACGTTTATAATTCATGAAGCACTCTATAATCGTAAGTTACTACAAACCCTTTGTACACGGCTGAAATCAAGCGTTCCCAATGTCATACAACTTGAAATATAAGTCTAAAGCTGAATTCATACTCAAAACGCAATGCGTTGCGTTTCCGATAATTTTCACCGCAAACGGCACCGTAAATGAATTCACACTCAAAACGCAAACGGACTGCGGCAGCCGATGACATGAAAACGCAATGGAAAGTTGAGCTTTCCTCAACTCGGTTTGCGGTGTCGCATTCGGTGTTGCGTTTTGATATCGATTGATCGGAACTCCTCAAATCTTTAACAGCACATGCTCGGTGCGTCGTGCGTTTGCGTTTGCGTCGAGTATGAATTCAGCTTAAAGAAGTTAAGGCTCCGTTGCATTTTTGTCATGCAATACTCATACAAAAATAAGTCAGAAAAAAGAGAGGTTATTAGGGTCAGAAATTAAGAAAATAATACCGTATTTATGATTTAGCTAAAAATCTAAAAATCAGAAAAAAAATGATCGCGACAAATTCTTGTGGGGTCAAAATTATACCCTTTCAAAATTTGCCTTTTGCAAATAGAATGTTAACCTGCTTACTTTTCTTTGTAGTTTTTTACTAAACCTTAAGCTAATACTGCATTTATTTCTCATTTTTTTAAGTGGACATACTACATTTCTTATCTGATTTTTGACAGACAAACTGTGAAGATACACCTTTGCTAACGAATATCAATTCCGGTACACGGAGTCGAAGCCAAGACCACGAGCATGACGGCAACAACAACTTGCAAATTAACGGACTGACTGATGGGGATGAAATGGAACATGATATTGATGGCAATCATCGGAGTTACAACTGTTCAATGATGTTGCTATTTTTCCTTGCTGCTGCTGGCGTTCCAGTTGCTCTCCTTCCCATTATGGTCTCATGCAAAGGGCATTCCTTGGCATTTGTGAACCACGTCTATTATTTATCAATAGTGACTAAAAGTGCCTATGTTGGTACTGCTACTGTTTTGCTGTTGTTTGCCTTGTTGAGAATGAAGAAATGGGTAGTTGAAGGGCACATTAAATCGGGTTCAAAAAATGCTTCAAGTGATTGCAATATTAGCAGGGATTATGCAAATCGCCTAAACGATTTTGAGGATTTGACCGAGTCAGAATCTGATTCTAGGGGCGCAGAAAATAGATTTCTAGACCCTCAAAACCTATTCATCAATCACGATCAGATGTCTGTTGGGTCCCATACATCATCCGGGAATTCTTTTCCTTTTGCAGTGGTTGGATTTGGTGTAGGTGGTGTCCTGCATCTGATAACTTACTCTGTGAGTGAATTTTACAACCAGGAATTAAGCTTCTTCGATGGTTTATTAGAGTCCGTTGTTATTTTGTTGTATGCTACGTCTGCAGTTATCCAGATCATATTTTTTGCAAAGTTCAAGAATGTCACCTTGCGCAGACGTGGTTTCTTCCACTTGTTAATTGCCGTAATGATCGCTGCCGAGGTGTGGATATGGCTTTCAATGACTTTTACCCCGATTTATACGTTAACTGAGAACTGCATTTACCAACAAAACGCTTCGATAGTGAATAACATCACTGTGACTCATCTGAAGTTCTTATAATCCAGCACGATATCATCCATTCTGCTCTTGATAATGTTCAAAGACTCCTGAAACCATTTTTAGTGGAATTTTCAACGATCTGTATTTGCATTCTCTTAAATCTCTGGAAAAATATGGAGAATTATAGGGATGATTATGAGCCTGGCCAACATGCTATCCGTCGATCCTTAGAAGATCGCATCAGTACGCGGGAAATTAACCCCTCTGGCCAGGAAACCAATGTAATGAAAAGAGAAGGATGTAAACCAACGACAATAAATGGGTTGATCATTTCAGGGGCTATACTCATATTCGCGATATATATTATTGTATACTTAACACTGAGTGGTCAGTTCTCATCGAATGGCAATTTCACGACAAATGTGTTTCTGTGGAACTGTTTTCATATCTGCTTTCATTTGCCAATGCTGGCTGCATTGATTTCTACCTTTAGGCAGATGAAAAAGCACAAGACACAACTGTCTTTTTCCTCCCTGACTTACTCGGAACTTTTCCTTCTTCCTACTAATTCTTTCAACTATATATACTTCTTATTTCGCCTGTGCGCCTGTATGTCACTCATTGGTTTTGATAAGAAGTCTGATACTTCTCAATTATTGTTCATTTCGTGCTTTTCGTGCCTCGCTTGTTTGGACTGTTGGCTTGAAACATATTACATATTGACTGTCAGTAGCCTTCACAGATCAGGTGCTGAGTTGTCCCTCTACGACAAGTATGGTTTAGTCTACTGTGGTACGTTGCATCTAGCAGGATGGGCACTCACTTTCAGTCATGAATGGACTGGCGACCCAGGCAATCTTTTTCCAGAGCTATCAAGTGCTTTCAGTGACATGACCGCCGAAATTCTTGTCTTGATTATGAATCCATTAATGGAGTTTTATTTTTTCCATTCTGCTGTCATAGCTTTCGATATTGCAAAACGTATAATAAGTGAAAAGAAGAAAAGACCAATAAAAACCCCTAAAAAACCAAAACATATTGATGAAACAAATGTACTTTTTACATAATCAACCTAAACAATACAGAAAAAATGTTATGAAATGACTTTGTTTGACAAATCCAGAGTTTTCTCGATCAGAGGTCTAGATCACACAGGTGTCGCCCACTGCTGTTTTTCCCGCGACGATCCATTGTATAATTGTACATGTTCATTCTTAACCCTCAAAGAGCCGGGCTTTATCGACCCATCTCACAGCCGGGGGGGGGGGGGCGGATTCCGCCCCCCCCCCTTCCGATCTCGGAAACCGATTGACTAAACATCAAGTGTAGGGTACTGGTGGATAGCTATGACCCTCACGAGTCCATTGGTACCAAAAAAAATTGAAATCGGACCTTGTATGACGTCACAGTGACGTCATAAGTGACGTCGCGTCAAAAAACGCAAAAACACCCAAAATCGTGGTTTTTCGCAATTTTTTCGAGCAAAAGTTGCAATTTTTATCAATAATGTGTGTCAAAGTGTACTTAGGCATGTTCTTACTCTAAATAAATCAAATAATTACAATAAAACATAGTGTAAGTGTATCATAATAACAAAAAACACGATTTGTATGTAATTTGCATTGAAAATCAGTTTTTGGTCAGTTTTTCGGTTGACCCAGCGTGCCATTTCGGAACGCCACGTCCTAACCCTAGGTCCGATTTTCACAAAAATGGTCTTAAAAGAAGCGCAAGGCTTTAAGAAAAAAAGTCAAGAAGTTTCAGCGCGAAAAAATAACAACCGGCGGAGGTATAAAAAAAATTCCGGAGCGGATTCCGCCCACCCCCCGGCTCTTTTAGGGTTAAGTCTTGTAAAATTATCACTGTATATCAATACTGTACTTGAGTCACCTTTAAAAATGTTTTTTTTTTTTTTTTTTCATTTGTTTAAGTGACATTATTAGCTATATCATGGAAAAAGTAGATGCTATTTGAGCATATTTTTAAGTAGAATAAAAGTTATGATACAACAGAAAGAACTTTTTGAATGACCCTCGTATTTATTGACCCAGTGATTTTTTTTTTATTCATCGGTCAGATTGTAGATATTTCTTTTTAAGTAGATACTTGATGTTATGGTTACATAAGCCGAAGAAAGCCGCAACACCGCAGCGCCACAACACCGCAACGCCGGTGTGACATCGGTATGACACCAGTGAATGCTTGCTTGGTCACCGGTTGGCGACCGTTGTTTATGTGATCATAACTGAAGACACCGTATACAAGCCGCAAGGTTTTAACTCATAATTAAAATCTTGTGGCATGCTTCCGGCGTCTCTACGGCTCACGAGCACCGCCTGGTCTCCGTACGGACACCGGTCGGTGTACGGTCGGTGTCCATTGAATTCTACCCGGTATGACGCCGTTAACATATCGTAACCTCGCTGCAAGGTTAGTAAACTAAGGTAATGTGACCAGGGTATCACTAAGGGTCAAAATATAGTTCTTTTTGAGCTACCAAATATTTTGTGTAACAAGTCTTTGTTATCTTATAATCTAGTAACATAATTCCAATGCATCTTCTAATCAATAACGGATAATTGGTGTTGTAAATCACCAAACATTTTCACCAAATACTCCTCAATGTGGTAGCCTCCGTTATTAATAGAAAATACACTGGAACTATATATCAGATTTTAAGATAACAAAGACTTGTTGCACCAAATATTTGGTAGCTCAAAAGAACTATGTTTTCAGCCTTTAACCCATTGTTTTATTTAATCATTCCTTGGTAGGTGAACGTTGATATTTCATATCGCTAACCTACATACACATTGATACATAGCTCATATTCAAGCAGGCATGACTTTGACTAGGCTTGATAGTGTTGTTTTGATACTTAAATCAAGTGTTTCTAGAATCTTTTTCAGATGTTTTTCTGAATTCCGCGCTATAGAATATGTTACACCGCCATATAGTAGGCTATGTTGAAATAATGGCGTTCGTTCATTTTTTGTGTTAAAAGCGATTTTTCAACTGATTCTTGTATTTTATAGGGTCAAAATTGAAATGAACCATGATTCCATTTTTTCAAGACCGTTTAGACCTTCAAATCCAAGATGGCCGCCATTATGTAATAATTAATATAAAATATAATATAATTTCCATTATAATGGCCTAAAAGTATCTTGTAAAACACTTTATGTTCAAAATTATTATTGGGAAATTGCTTCTGGAGCTGTAAAAATACACCCGACTCCAAATCATATCATATGCATACTTCAAATTCAAATTGGCTGCCAAAATATTTGTTTTTCATTCAAATTGAACAAAACAGCCTTTAACCCTTGTTATACGGACCGATTTTCACAAACATATCATACGGATCATAGTTTAAATCAGTTGCAGTATGGGTCACTTCTAGCCAAGACCACACACGGATACACTTTAACTCTTAGACGATCGGACTAGCAACACCTTTACAAGAGTTTTCTCTATAACAATCTCTCCTTATATAATTTCTCAACACTGAAAATGGCCGAAGGAAATTGTTTCACTGCGTTTTTGGACAAGTTATATTTTGGATTATATCATCGGCGAACATTGAGATGACGCAGATAGTCACGTGGTAGGTTTATCTTTTGTTTTCTTTCTTTTCTTTTTTGTTTGATACATAAAATTTGACATCATTACGCACGAATTTTCCCCAAATTATACTATATTTTTACTCATTTTTTAAAACTAAATTTGTCCGATCTCTTAATCCTAAAACTCGCAAAATTTCACAAAAATTATTAATTTTTAAAATTTGAATCCACCAATCACGAACAACTTCCGCTAACGCTCTTTTTTATTCATGCTTAAATTTCCCACCCAACCGCCATTTTGAATTTTTTAAAATTTGAATTTTCCCGCCAAACCGGCATTTTGAATTTTCCCACCATCCGCCATTTTGAATTTTTCCCATCATGCCTCAAACCGGAAGTTCCAGCCTCCGTTATCCCCCAATTTACTACTTATTAGTATAAGAAAGCATGCATGTAACCATTTTTCAATGGCAAAACATTTTTTTGACAAAATTCTCGTGAAAACGCTTTCAGATAGGCACATTCCTTTATTTTATGCTGTTTTTACCATAAACCGTTTTTGATCAAAATCTCATAGTATTGCTTTAACCTTTGAAATCGGACAAAGTTAAAAATGTGACCTTTCTTTTGAGCGTTTGCCCCAGGGAAAGGTCGAGCGACGGGGTCACAATTGAATCTTTTGATCCGTGGTCCAAGACGAACCATTTGACACCTCAACTTTAAAATCGGACAAAGTTTAAAATTTGACCTTTCTTTTGACCTTTTACCCCAGGGAAAGGTCGGAAAATGGGTCACCATTGACACTTTTGATCGTTGGTCCAAGACAAACAATTTGACACCTCAACCTTTGAAATCGGAAAAAGTTTAGAATTTGACCGTTCTTTTGACCTTTAACTCCCAGGGATATTAGGTTGAAGCTGAGATTCAATTTTGTTCGTCCGTTTTCAATGCGGTTCAATTTCATCATCTTTTCTAATTGAAACAAATCCGCAAAGCCAAACGCATTCAAAACGGATGAATCACTCCAGGGACCGATTCAAGTAAACGCATGTGTTTTCGGCCGGGTAAAAGGAATCACTTGAAAACCATTATATCGATTCAAAACGCACTGAATGCGGAATGCATGCGGAACTGCATTGAAAACGGACGGTCAAAATTGAATCTCAGCTTCAACCTGACCAGTGGCGTAACCAGA
>JXSR01S000502.1:61621-76986 GCA_000969725.1 Ophiothrix spiculata | reverse complement strand
CCCCCCCCCCGAGACTTGCTCACACTTGACTTCTCAGCTGTTGACAAATCTATTATTTCATAAGAGTTTGTATTGTGATCAGCTTGATCTTGGTTCAAGTCACAATGGTCTGAGTCATATGTATAAGTATCAGCTTACCATGACAATGGTGGGTTTAAATTTATTACCATTTCTGTGGTGTTTGGATACTTTTTGTGCCCCATTTATGCCAGTTTTTAGTTGCTTTTTGCCTAAATTACTTCTGAAATATTATGCATTTTATTTTCTTATTAAAGTTCAATTTCCTTTTTACAATATTTGATATTACACACAAAACTTACTTCTCCAAATTCAGTTTTGATGAATGTAACATGTTTTGTGTAAAATACAGGTATTTGGTTTTAACAATTTAATTATTAATCTGATATTTTTGTATTTCAAGAGGATCGCTATTTTACAAGAATGCATTAAGAATTAGAATTTTCCATATATGCAAGGAAGGAATAATTTGGGACCTTGATCTGGTCTTATTTAGACAACACCAAATGAATGCTGAATACAGAGCCCTCTAAAGTCAACTTAATGTCAAGTCTAGTGTGAAAAGATACTCTTTTAATTGTGTTATATGGTAGGAAAATCTGTAGATAGCAATTATTTGAAAAATCAGTGTAAAAGGTTTTATCACTGAAAGCCTGTTTGTTTGGGAGCACTCGTGACTATTTCGCACTAAGATACATAATGCATTTAAAAATAACAAGGGTGTGTGTTGTGTTTTGTAAAGGCGCAAATCTTACGCAAATCATACTATGCATGCATTTTGTCAAGATCATCCCGCCACTGACCAACAACTGAATCTGTACTGCTGCCATCTGTTGGTGAAATTTAACACCTTGATAATCTTTAAGGAGAAAACAACAAAACAAATTGTAACTGCTTTATTGTTTCATACCAGGACTTGCTTGATATGATGTCACATGTAAACCCTCTATAATGGGGCAAGTTGAATGTACAGGGTGTCCAAAAATTAACTGCACTTTTTAAAATGCTTATAACTTTAAAGCGAGGATTCGCATGGCACCTATAGACATATGTATTGATAGAGGAGACTTGTAGAATTATTTTGGTACCAAACATAATGCAATTAGTAATCTTATAGGAAAGGAAGAAGGTTAGAAAGTTCAAATCGGTTGAGCCACTGTACCATACAGTGTCGACACTCTTCTGCCACTTCACCATGACAACATGATGCCTCACACAGCTAAACCGTTTAGAATTGCTTTATAAATTAACTTTCTTATGAAGAATCATATCGCTCAAGACAAAGAAACCCTGGCCCTTTCACTCTCATGATGAAAGTCCGCCTAATTACTTTTTTTGGTTATTTTAAGGACAGTACATCTCAACACCTTAGACTATTCCTGATCTGAAACCAAACATTGCTAGTGAAAACAGGAAGCTCATGAAGAACACATGCACAAACGTCCAGAACTTTGTCGTTACAGTCTAAGAATGTTGAAATCTGCAAGGAGGCCATCTAAAACATATTCTGAAATACTAGGCAGCTTAATTTTAATAAGGAAGAGGTAATTTATTATATCCCTGCAAGTCAAAGTGTAACTTTGAATGTTTATTAAGCATTATGCTAGAGTTGCACATTGACAAATAAAAAACATTTTAATGAGCAGTATGTAATTATTAAGACAAAAACACAATCAAACATCTTCGAATTAACATCGTAAAAGTTGTTTCGCTGAAAAGGTACTTAAAATATTCATGAATGATTCTCCTGTCTTCAACCATTGATCCCTCCCTAACATATGTGAGTCGCACATTTATTTTCCTTCTCAGTATGAAAGTGCACTCTTTACGTTTGACGTAATTTACGTTAAACGTGATTTTCAAAAATGGTAATTGCTTCATGTTTGGTACCAAAATAATTCTACAAGTCTCCTCTATCAATACACATGTCTATAGTTGCCATGCGAATCTCGGTTTTAAAGTTATAAGCATTTTAAAAAGTGTGTTTTTTTTCTGCTTTTTTAGGAACAAATGAAAGCAAAACAAAATGGAATAGTAGCTAAGGCTAGTGAGGTAAGTTTGATTAAAGTCTGTGTCATAATTCCTCTGACAATGTAAACTAAATTCCAGATGCAGGGCCATCCAACAATTATGATTTCTCATCTATTGTTGAAGTACAATTACTACATGTCATGAAATTTTGAACGCAACAAATGCATGGAGTGAACAATCAATCATGATACACGCAGTGTATTTTCGTTTAAATACTGATACGTAGTCGCACACACTCTTATCATACACACCTTGCAGATTTGATTTTTAGGAAATTTAATGATTTCAATAATACATGCAATGAGGTCCGGCATCCTGAATTTTGTTTACCGTCTTTTATTATCACGCAGACATAGTTGATGCATGCTATGAATTCACAGATCTGCCATAAGTACACAGCTTGGGTATCAGTCTTGTCCAAGATTTCTAGCAAACATCTTGTATAAAACTCAGGTGTTAGTCTACTATACAAGCATATTTGGTGCATTGTTCATGAATTAAATTTTAATTTATAAAGCGCACACAAACTTATAGAAATGTTCAGTAGTGCTTGCAAATTAAGATTTTGATTTTAATAAATTGGACTATCCGTAGGCTCCTGTGTTATGTTTTGATTTTGATGATAAGGTGAGAGATATAAATTGTTGTATAATCCTCTCAAGGGGAAAAATGGGTAGGTTTGTCAAACTTCCATTTTTTTTTTCAAATCTCCAAATCTGAAAGGTAAATATTAGTGCAGCCTACATTATATGATCCTCAGGTGATCAAGAGATAAAGAAACTCAGTGGGCACAGTTTGTTTACGCAATGTTTGAATGGGTTTTTTTCAATTAAAATATTTCAGCAAAGCTTCAGGCATGAAAATTATCAGCTTTTCAGTTGATTTTTTGCTTTTAGTTTTGGAATTGTACACTTTTTTTAGCTTTTTCTTATTAAATCAGCCAATTTTTAAGCTATTTGGTGCAAATTTTGACCCTTTCAACTTTGTTGGAAAGTCAAGTCTCAAGCTTGAAGCTTGTTAAAAATGAATATAGCAAATTTTGTAAGTTGTGAGATTAAAAAGTATTGACACTGATTTCTCAAAATCTTGTTTGTTTACTGAAGGCAAAACAATTAACAACTCCTCTTTCATGAGTCATTTTTTCATTTCATTTCACACAGATTTACCTAACTATTTTTTGTTTCATCTTTGTTACAGAAGCCTCTAAATGGTAAAACAAAACATATGGATGAAGAAAGTGAAGATGAAAGTGACGAAGACGAAGAAGATGAGGATGAGGATGAAGAGGATAGTGATGAGGATGAAAGTGAGGATGAAGATGCTATACAGAAGACAAGACAAGAGATGAAACAGAAAGCACAACTTGGTAAGTGCAAAGATTTGTTCAGGGAAGTACTGGGTCCCAATGAGTCACTCCCACTCCCAGTCAAAAGTGTTTGCGCACAAAACCTTTAACCAGCCATATCTCAAGAACCGTTGATCTAAAGAACTCAACAGGAATAGCATTTACCGCATTTGACAATATGGCGTGCTAAACATACTGTATACTTTCTTCCACACATTCAAAAACGGAGTTTAAATACGTAACTGGTCATTTGTTGCAAAACTTATGACCTGAAAATGTTCTTTACGGTTACACGATGATAACGAGCACTGAACTAATAATAGCAAAAAGTGTGTGTGTTCTATTTGTATATGGTCCAGGAATTTGGCCATTTTTAATTTATGGTTATTGAATATCAAATATCAGAGGAAACATATATTATTTATATTGGATACATTAGGCACCTACAAAAAAACATAAATTTTTTCAGAGTCTTGGTTGTTCGTTATAATAATTACGCTTTTGCCCGTATTTAAGCGTGCGCAAATGCTTTTGACCGGGAGTATATTAATCACAAAAGAATACGAGCTACAAGCTTGAACTAACATGTCAGGTAAAGCAAAGTTTATATTATTACGCTTTTGCCCGTATTTAAGCGTGCGCAAATGCTTTTGACCGGGAGTATATTAATCACAAAAGAATACGAGCTACAAGCTTGAACTAACATGTCAGGTAAAGCAAAGTTTATACATGTGTGAGATTGAATTTCAGCTTAAATTTTATATCTTGTATGTGGCAAAAGAAATATACAATTGCATAGTTTTTATTCACTTTTATAGTCATTTGGTATTTGTAGCACATCATTGAAAAGTGTCAACTATAAAAGAAAATATATTATTCATTTTGAATTATTTAAATATAAAGTACACCAGGGCTCTATGATCATAAAAATTAGGAATGTATAAATATCAGGTTAAGATCAGACCTCAAGTTAGGAACAACTTAAGGTCTGATTAGAACATTTTTTCATAAATGGAACTTACATTATTTTTTTATTTAAATATATTTTGGGACTTAGGAACAAGCTCACTTGAGAATTTCAATAATCAATCACCATGGTGCTTATTAACATAATCAAAAGATGCACAGTGATTTCATATCATCAGTTTTACATACAAACAAGAACTTCATATTCACTGCACAGAATTCAGGATGGGATTGGTAAATTAGGGTCAAAGTTAGGGGTAGAAAAATGATTACGCTTTAGGGTGCAGTTAAGTTTGTTTGATGAGACTTAAAATACATTTTCCAATTTTTCCTTTTATTTTTCACCAAAACAGATAAAGAAAAACAACTCCAAAAAGAATCTCCAAAAAAGCAATCTACACCAAAGAAAGCAGTCAATGCAAACCGTCCTGTACCTGCTGTCCGGACATCCAAAGTTGCAAAGAAACCAGAAGAAAGCGATGATGACGATGAAGATGACGACGATGATGATGATGACGATGAAGATGATGACGATGAGGAGGAGGAAGATGAAAGTGAGGAGGAAGAAAAAGACAGCAAAACAGCAGGTAAGTCACCATCTGGTTTTTGATGAGACATAATTAAGAACTCAATATCTCGTCACTACACTCACGTGACGAGACCTTTAACCAGCCTTATCTTGAGAACCGTTCATCATCTGCGTCATATTTTTTCGGATTTATATTTTACATACATAGATCTAAAAAAATCAACAGGAATTGAATTTACCGCATTTGAAAATATGGCGTGCTAAACATAATGTATACTTTCTTGTGCACATTCAAAAACAGAGTTAAAATACATAACTGCACAAGTCCTTGGATTTTGGCTTTTAGTCTTGCACACACAAGGTAGCCCTACAGGTCTCTCCAGTGGATTTTGAAAAAAGTGAACTTGGGTCAGTGTTGCGCATTCTGGTATTCAATTATTTCTTGCAATTTTCATCTACAATGATATGTCACTTTGTTTCTTAAAATCTGCCTATATACTCATCCATTTAGCTTAACAAGAACTGCATGAAATGCAATTGAATACCAGAATGCAACACTGACTCAAGTCCATGCTTCCCTACCAAGCCAAAAGGAAGTATATTGCTGTAAAATGATAAATACAGTTTTCATTTAGAAAATCACTTTTGAACTTTGATCAGATCTTTCTTATCCTTTTGCAGGACAAATTGCATTTTTATTCAATTTGCATAGAGATTTCCAAAGAAAAGTGATGAATTCAGATCAGGGATCACCTATTGATTGGATTACGATTTTTATCTTTCAGAAAATAAGCCAGTACCATCCAAAAGGACCAAACCATACAAACCAAATTCACCTGATAAGAAACCTACAAAGTCTTCCAAGGAGGATGAAGATGATGATGATGGAGAGACAGAAGAAGATGATGATGATGATGAGAAAGAGAATAACAAGAAACAAGATGATCAACTCAAGAACAAAAATGGACCAAAGAAAGAGGAGACAAAAAATAAGAAAGATACTCCAGAACCTGAAGAAATTAAGGTATGGTATGAATGATGTTCAAACTTCTCAGCCATTTGTTCTCTTGTCTTTACCTGTTACAATAGTCTAGTCTAGCTCTTGGTAATATACAAATACTACATGGTTTGAGGTGAAGTAGTAAAATCTATCTTTCCCTTGGTTCTGGCTATGTGACTATTATCCTGATGCTCTAGGCTTAGGGATAATAGTATCATAACCAGTACCGAGGGATAGATAGATTGCACTACTTTACTGATAGATACATGTAGTATTTGTTTTAGTACATCTCACTATGACTTTGGGGACGAAGTTGCAGGGACCCGGGTGTAGGGAAAGTAGTAAAAACTACCGACCAGGAAGTGGTTTGTGACCGGCTAATGTAATCATTACTTCTTGAATATTTATGAAGTGTAATAATTGCATTTATCAACACCTTAGAAACTGCATGAGTTATTTGCCCCTTTTTTTATTGTCTCCGAACACTAATTTTAAAAATGTTTACAAAACTTCTAAGGGAATCACAGTTACACAATTCCTGAAACTTGAAAACTAACCCTAACCCTAAAATGTTGGATGAGACGTAAAGTATACTTTGTCCGAAAATGTTGCATGAAAAATCTTCAAAAACATGTTAAAGTTATCAATAGTATAGGGATTGTTTTCTCACTTTATGGATTAACTTGTTAAGAGTTCAGAAAAACTGCCAAAAAGTACCAAAAGAGATAGAACAAGTGTTGATATTTTGTTGTTGTTGTTGATGTTCGTTTGAACAATAATTTAAAACCAGCATTTTTGTTGAGTTTTTCTGTTTTGCGTCAAATCTGATGCTATGAATAGATTCCTTGTGTATCAAGTTATGATGAAAATTATTTCAGAAATTGTGAGGCTCCAACCCCCCTATGACACCCTTTATATAAGAGTTGACAAATATTTAAGATCAACTAGCATGAATCTGTTAATATAGAAAATATGGTGTTTCTATACACAAATAAACTAAACTCATTTTTCAAAATAAGCTCTCTGTTTTGTGTGTGTTTTTTTTTTTTACTCATTAACACATATCGTCAAGATGTACTTTGCGCCGTACACAACCCACTGCATTCCATATTTCATATGTGAACCTTGTCGGGTGATTTAGATTATGAATTATGCCTACTCAAGGGCTGCATAGAAGCTTGGTTGCTTGAATATTCCTGACGCAATTTTCAGGGAACTTATTTTAAAGATAGAGTTTATTTGTGTTTATTGTATGTTATGACTAACTCAAATCTTTAATAGTAGTTGCAAGTATTTCAACTAACAATTATTGTCCATGTTTCTTTCTTTCCCTTAATGCTTACTTTAACTCAATGCATCAATCTGTTATGTTCATTTCATTGTCCAATCTGTGCATGGACCTGATAAATGAATTTCACCTCCATGCATGTTATGTAAGTTACTGATGTAGTTTTAGTTTTCTTGCTAAAGCGTTTTAGATTGTAATTAGTATTACATACCTGTCGCAATATTCAGATTTGTACTGTAAATCTTGTGTGGAATGAGATGAAATGAAAGATTTATTTTAATACAAGGTTTACTTGAACCAAACTTTAAACCCTAACCCTAAAATTAATGCTTGTAACCCTAAACCCTAACCCAATTTTAGTGCTAACCCTAAAACTAATAGTAAGCAATACCAATTACAATGCTGCACTCTCAACTTGAAACAGCCAATAAATTGATCGATTAGTCTGGGTTTTTTTGGTCACAATTGCACCTTTCAAACATTTAATTTTAATTCAACTTTATTACACCGCCATATCACAGCAATTCTGCACTTTGAGCAGCAACTCAAACAGGAAAAACGTTAGGCCCTATTCCTTTCCATGCCGCAAGAACACACAGCATGAAGATATGAAACCACTTTGTTTAAAGCTTTATCATGCGTGCTTTTTATATCCTTATTGTTATACTGTAAATGGGGTTATTTTCGCGAGGGTTTAATTTTCGCGAATTTTGAGAGTCGTCATCTAACCGCGAAAATAACACCCCGTGAATATATTCATTTTATGTGTAGGTCTATGTAATGAAGCTTATAAACGCTAATTTAACAGCGCGAAAAGTTCGTGATTGTCGCGTTTCGCAAAAAAATTCTGCTCGCGAAAATATCCCTGTTTACAGTAGTTACTAGGGAAGCACTTCAAACTTTGAAACTCAACCTGCAGTTAACTACCCGGAAGTGCGGTTGCTATTGCTCTGAACAATGGCAGTCGTCAAGATCTGTCCGTTCGGGGCGGTCAGCCACCGGGGAAATCGGGAGCCTTGTTCCTGCGAAATTTTCATCACTTGCAGGAAAACGCGATGGGTAAAAAAATGAATTTTTGAAATTTACGTTCCCATGAAGCTTTGCATTTTTTCCAAATTCACGTTTTGCTGATGATGATGCATCAAATTTTGACATAATACACACATGTTGAAAACACAAACACAAGCTTTGCATTTAGTTTAGTCTACCATTAACCTTAAGTAATATTTGAAAGGTTTTACCATTGGCGCAGCTGAATGTCTGTGCCAGAAGTTGATTTCAGACAGGGCCCAAGTGGACCTGAAGACCTAAATCTGAGGCCTCAATAAATCTATGCAATTAAGTGAATACTTAACCATCTTTTGACACCTAAAAAGTTTGTAAGTAACCAGATTGTTTCTATTCTTTTCCATTTTATTCTGTAGGCTTGGCAGTTTTGGAAAAGGAAGAAAAAGACAGAACCAGAGCCAGAATCAACATCTTCAAGTGGAGACCAGAGTAGCTCCAAAACTTGTACAATTTTATAACAATCACCTTGTTTGTAATTTTTTAGTATCAGTTTTAAAAGGCTAGTTTCAGGGCTTGATTGATTATTAATTGATTGTTAATTGTATGTCCACATTTCACAAAGGGGCCGCTTCAAAACTCAACCGGCAGCTTACAGCCTGAGTAGTTGCAGAACAAAAGCAACTGGCCAGAATAATGTCGTTGGTCAGCCGCTGCAGTCGAGTTTAAAATCAGTCCTTTATCTACCCTGCTCCCCAGAATGCAATGCTGAGAAGAGATATTTTCTTCAAAGATGTGCATATATTGTGTAAGTCACAATCTTAAGTATTGGGAAGGGAGAAGACGGAGGGGTTAAATGCCTTAAATTTGTGTGATGGTAGAAATATCATCACTCAGGGATACCCTGGTCACATAACCTTGCGGCGAGGTTATGATGTGTTTACCCCAATAGGACACCGGCCGGGACCGGTGTCCGGATGATGTCTGAGCCGCAAGAATGTAATTCCAAGTTAGAACCATGCGGCTTGTATACAATGTCTTCAGTTATGGTTCCATAACCACCAGCGTCTGACCGGTGATCGACCGGGCATTCACCGATGTCATACCAGCGTTTTGGGGTTGCGGTTTCCTGCGGCTTATGTGACCATAGCATGAAAGATGTATTGTTCCATTTCATGAGGATGAGGTTGTACAGTGTACCAGCTCGAGAAATGGAACAATACATCTTTCACTGAGTGATGATATTTCTGCCATCAACATCGTAGTTAGTTAAAGTCTGTTTCTGTTAACAACAAACATTTTTGCGGTTGAGGTTTTACTGATATCTCATTTTTTTTAAACAAAATAAATTGTCTCAAATTGGCCAAGAAAAATGTTCATGTAAACTGCTTCATTTTGTGGATTCTCTCAAAATGTTGGCAACCTATTTACTACAACAAACTATCATGTATCACTTTTAGTCAAGTCTACACACAATTGTTTTGTCTCAGATAGGTTGTTGATACTTGTGAAGTGATGCTGTTAGTTGAAGTAAAACGATCTTTTATTGAGTGCATACTTTACTAGCCACTACTTGTTCATTGATAGCAGAAATGGACTTTAATATTTGCATAATAGAACACAGCAAGTAGTATGTAGAAAACAGTAGTATACAAATATATACTTGGTATGAGTGTGATGGGAGAAATATAACATTCAGAATTTAAAGTTTGATTATTCCAATTCACAAGCTGTCAAATTGAATAATCAAACTTTTATTAAGCAATGGTATATTTCCCCACCACTCAAAATAAATAAATAATTAATATTTGTTTAATGTCATTCCTACATAAATTCCACCATCATTATTTAACATTTCTTATGGTTCTTCTTTTGATTGTGTAATCACTCAAATGTTTGCCCGTATTAACACTGCACTCTGCATTGAAGGTGTATGTGTATGTACTGTAAAATGAAGATGTGATGGTATACAAATATTAACTGCTTCTGAGTGTGATGGTAAAAATATACCATCCCAAATTTTTACCATCACACGAATATAAGCAGTTAATATTTGTTTTATATAACTCATCTATGGATTCTAGTCATTTGATAACACATTTAAACTATTGTCCTTACCCATTGCCCATGAAGCAGAAATCAATAGGTAGGTCCCTATACTGTACACCGCAGTTTTCATATACTATCAAACAGATGAAAGTGATAGTAAAGACTATCAAACAGATGACAGTGATAATAAAAATAACAAGTGGTCACGTGTTACAATCTTACCAATCAAATGACTAGAATCTATTGATGAGTTATATAATATACAAATATTGAATGCCTGAGAATGAAATAGTATACAAATATTGAATGCCTGAGAGTGCAATAGTACAAAATATATCATGAGGTCAAATTTGGACTTTTCTATTTCACAAGGCGTAGCCGAATGAAATGGATCAGTCCAAATTTGACCGAATGATATATTTTGTACTATTGCATGTGCATAGACATTCAATATTTGTTTTATATCATGATATCACACAGGTTTGTTTCATGCCGTGCAATAGTACAAATTATTGCACGGCTCAAATCACTGTAATCATGATATAATAACAAATGGCAAATGATGGTCAACCAATCAACTGTCTAGACTTTATGTAGGAGTGATATTAATGCATATTGATAAACTGCATGTACAATCAGTCACTATTATTACCTTTTTTTTGTGCTGTCTTACATTCCGTCCTTAAACCTAGATTGTTCTTTTTGTACTTAACTTATACATGCCTGTCATCATTTAAAATTATGTTGATGCAGGATACTTCTGTAATTACTTATTTTTTTTATTTATAAATGTAACGACGCTATGAGAAACATGCAACCGCATGCAGCTGATGATCGAAATTGTAATTGCAGCGTTTGACAGTGTTGGTAAGAATCCCGGGAGGGGTACTTAGTACAGAACTGATTACGGGGATGGGTAGCAAAATCAGAATGTCTGGTATGCCAATTGGTCCTTTTTCTTTGTAAAATGTGGTATTTTGATGGGTCTGTTTTTCAAAATTTTCTCTGAAATTTGTGTCAAAATAGCGCAAATTTTGAAATTTTTTGAAATTTCAAACAAAATTCAGCCTAAATTTGCGCCAAATTAGCCTAAATTTTTGTATAAATTTGACTCAAAATTTGGGCATTTGGTGTATGGATGGGTCACATTTTCTTGAAAATTTGTATAAACATAGGTGGTACTTCACATTTCCCAGCAGCACACCCCTACCAAATCCAAATTTGGGTACCCCCGGGTAAGAACCAGGATGTAAGTATTTTAGCGAGTCCATGGTAGCACGTTCCACGCGCTTGGCCTGTAATATAGCTATGCGCACTGCCACCTTTAGAGAATTTCAACACCAGCGGGATACAACAAACTCTCATAAGCATAGCTTTACATGTGAATGTAATATGGTCGTATCTGCAATTCAACTACTTTCCCGCGTGTGCATTAATACTCAAGTATAGCCGCGCGGGTATACGTTTACGCGTTGCGCTTGTATAAAATACACATGCGCGGGGAAAGTAGTAAAAACTTCCGCATGGTACTATCGTATGGCTCATGGCATAGTACTGAAATTGTTGACTTTAAGATTTATTTTCAAGTTATATTTTGTAGTAAAACAAATACAACATGGTTTATTTCGGAGAAGTATTGCAAAATACTGTCCCTTGGTGTTGGATGATCGAGACTTATGCCGAGGGAGGAAGTCTCGATCATCCAACACCTCGGGGATGGTATTTTGCAATACTTCCCCTCAAACCATGTTGTATTTGTATAATATCCATCTGTTACAGCTATAAAGGAAGTATCTTTTGGTGATAAAGCTTATGCGCCATTTTGAACATCAATATTTAATGATTGGTCTGCCAATTTAATGATCAAATTAAATTACGTCTAATGTTTTCTTGAATAATTTACGTTATTGATCAAAAAGTTAAATATTAGAAACAAAAATGTAATTCACTTGAAAACTGTGATTTAAATCTCATACATTTAAGTTGATAGGCCTTTTAGAGTTTAAGCTCAGTCATACATCAACATATTAAGCCCAATGTACACCTAACAAATACTGTTTCATATCATACGATGATGTTCGCTATTCAATAGTTAGGTGTATCGAAACCGTGTAGGCCGGTGTCGCTTTGGCCAACGTTTCAGCCAGGTTTTAATTTCCTCTTAACGTCCCTGGTTATACGTGTGTTCAGTTGTTATCCATATGGTGGTATAAAAGGCATACGTTCAATTCATTTTCTATATGGTGGTATTCGTAAAGAATACGTTCAGGAGATGAAACCTTTGTAAATTAGGCATAGTCGACCCTAATACGTTGATGTGTGACTTGGCCTATACAGTATTTTAAAGAATTATGTTTCTCCGTTCTCAGGGTTTTTGGAGAACGGCGCTTGTTGCTACTATGGTTTGCGTGAAAGTCAACTCGTTTACAGACAAATTACAGCGCGTGATTGGTCTAATTCAAGTGCTTGTGAAGCGCCAACGGTCGCACATGTTACGCTCGAGTTACATGATGCAGTACGCAGGGAAACTTAATAAATAAAAATACTGTACATCTGTGTTTTCTTGAATAATCTAACGCAATTGTGGTTTGATTTCTACATTTGAGGACCCTTGAACTAAAAGGAGGTTAAGTCACAAAATCTTGAAAATTGAGTTGTGTCAATTTCCTGCTACAGAATTCTCATTTCTACATTCTGTACAAGTTTTGTAGTAATTTGATGATCAGAGCATGTGTAAGAGTCACTGCGAGATACAGCAATACCATTCAAGACAGCACAAATGATATGATGTTTGTGCCATTTTCTCAGTTTGTACTCAATGTGACTTAACCCCCTTCTTGTCTAGGGTCCTCATTTGTAAACTCAACGCATGTATGAATGTAAATAAATATGAATGTAACTTAATGTAAATATGTGTCATGCTGCACAGTGTATATAATGTAATCATACTTTGTACATATGTAATTAATTTATAGAATTATATACTATTGTTTTAAATATTGAAGCAAAAAGTACTACTAGATTGTACAGATTTATTTGACTTTCAGTTTTATAAATGTATTTTTCAACAAGTTTGTAATTTGAAGCAATGTTTAAATTGATAAAATTGTTAAATTTCCTAAGTATACGTCATATGATGGTTAAAACAAATTGACTTATTTTGTGTTTATTTTTTAGAATTTATACTGCATCAGTACTTATCTTTAAATGTGAAACTAGAATAAGACAATGACCCAAGTCCACTAAAATTGTTTTCAAAACCATTCATATGTTACACATGGGGTTTAATTTATGTCGATAGTTTGCATAGACTTTTAAATTTGCCAAATTTGTACTTTGGGGTATTCAGCACCCATTTCAGTTGATTTGTTGGGAATAACAAGTCTTGCCTGTCTGAAACTCGGTCATTTTGGGAAAAATGGACTTGGGTCATCAGGTATTCTGTTCAATAAACAATACACCTTGAGAATTCGTAACTTGGCTCCTCATTTTTGCAATTTTAAGCATTTGTGAGTTTATTCTATTTTGTTAAGTTAATAACCAAGTTTTAATGTCCTTAACCAAAGTAATCAGCTGATCTTGAGCATAGATTAAGTGCGGAGATTACAGATTCGCAGCCATTTTTATTCCACCATGGGCGTCAAATCAGGGTATTATGGTTTTTGCTAATGGTGCATCGCATCTTGTTATGATGCATGAATATTGAAAACAGGCACACACTTTGCATGTAGGTTGCCATGTTATTAGCATGTATTATCATTGGTGCAATTTGTCTTTATGATGTGCAATCGAATATCTGCACATTGGAGTTGATTTTGGCGGGACCCGAGTGTACCTGAATACCCCCAATTTGAGCTCTATGGCTGACAATGCCATTACATGGGCTGGTACACGAAGTCTAGCATCTTTGATCTAAATCTATGGTTCAAGAGTATTGCGAGGCTAAGCTTTAAACAGAAAAGGCAATAGAGCATGCTTAGCAATTAAATTGATAACTATGGGGTTATTTAACAATGAAACTGATCATTTTAAACTCTGGCCTGTATTCCCGAAAGATGTTTAGCTAAACCATTGTTTAACTGAGCATCAACTGTCCAGGAATGATACGCATCATTGCAGCTTTCAAGCAGAGCAGTTCAATGAGTCGTGCTGTTGACGAGAAAAAAAATTTGATTTAGCTAAACACCTTTCTGGAATACGGGCCAAAGTATGTTTGATATATCCATCACATGTTTGTTAAGTTGCCATTAAATGCAAAATCTGCAAGAAACTGATATTTGACAAGAAAACCTGTAGTTTCATTTTGCATTTATAAAAGACCATAAATACTTCAATTAGAGACTAAAAGATACAATTTATTGTTTTTGCCTGTCATGTGCATGAGTAATGCTGATACAAAATATAATCTACATTATAGCCCGCATAATAGACTAGCAATATAGGGTATCAAAATTGACCTTGTGCTCCACAAGTCTCACATAGGTGTCAAATTTGGCTTTTCAGTCTCTGATATTGTATCAAACTCAGAAGGAATGATTGGATTGATGATGTGCATCTAAATTGCTTATAAAAATGCTTCAAGTAGTTACACTTAACATTGTGTAAAGTTACATTTTACTCCAATTTCTATAATAATTATTTTGTCACATTTGCATATGATCTCAGGGTATCATTTTTGTAAATTTTAGGTCTCACATAGACTCACCTTTGGAACCTGCAGCATGCGGGTGGTTTAATAACTGTGGTTACAAATATATTAGTTACCCCCTCAACGGGCTACCAATGTCATCAGTGGCGTAGCCAGGTTTTCGAAAGTGGGGCCACAATATGAAGACAAAATTGTATTGACCATGCCAGCGGAGCGAATGAAGTGAGCGGAGCAAATAACGGGTGGGGTCCAGGGGCCAGCCTTAGGGCCCCTGGTGGGGGTCCAGGGGAAGAAGCTTCGGGATTTTAGCTATTTGACACACTGCAGAAAAGCTTATTGAAACATTTTTGGATTTATGTAGTTATAATGGTGCCAAAATGCTGTGAAAATCATCTATACGAGGTCGTTTTTGCAGAAACCGACATTGGCAAGCGGCCTATGGCCGCTCGGCCCGATCGACTGTTTATGCGGTATCGCCGCCCCCCC
>JXSR01S000502.1:27517-46637 GCA_000969725.1 Ophiothrix spiculata | reverse complement strand
TTTTTGATTAAAAGATACATTATTATCTTATAAAAATCATATTGAAGGAAAAGGGGTGAAGGAGGGGAACGTTACTTTCCACTACCTCCAAACACCTGTGGAGATACAGATCTCACAGATTCACATGCATCTGGATTTGCTCTCCCATGTAGTTTGCCCCATTATTAGATTGTATTGAAACTTTTTATATTTGACCAAAGCATAATGCTTGCATGTCGTGTGTTTTTGTTTGCTGAGGTGTGCTGGAGCCCGGCCGACTACTCTTTCTATATGACTGAAGCATTAGACAATTTAGTCTTAGTAAAGGTAGGCTTAAGTGATGTTACGCTGAAATTGCAATTTAGAATTTACCACCAGTCAACGTTTGTTATACTCACTTGGTGCTTGACTAATCGCTGGCAACTGCAGACTGTCTTAGTTAACAGTCTCATGTCATCACTCTATGTCCATGGATCATTTTGTGATTTCCTTTGTCACCTTACGTTGGAAGTTTGTCACAATGTGAGCCAAACTGCTGTCATACTGTAGCAATAATGATAAAACTAAGTTCAAAGAAGTGGGAGGGGTTTCAATTTTGTTGGTGGTGACCCAAAACTAATTTTATTCGCTCACTAACAAAAAGAAGATAAATAGATGAAAATGGCACGAGGTAGATTGAGAAAAGCTGAAATGTTGTGTACTTCAACTTAATATTAAAAGTTTCTAGTAGTATCTGCTTTTTGTGTCGTCTGAAAGATGAACACATAGGTATTACTTTGGTAGTATGTGTGTCTGTGTGGCGTGGTTAACAATGTTAACCTTTTTTTCCTTGTGCCACTTTTCTCACATACTTTGACTGATTCCCATGGGACTTGGACACAATGGTCCTTGGGTAGGGGTACACATAATGGTCCCAACTGAAATGGGGTCAAAGGTCAACAAGGGGTCACCAGAGGTCAATGACTACTGTTGGTTGAAATAATAAGATTGATCACAAAATTAATATACTTTGTCAGATTTTCCTGGAACTTGGACACAATTTTGATGAAAGTTGGTGAAGGGGAGGGTCTACAGTACCATGTGGGGTCTTCACTGACAAATTCTAATCAAAGGTGCATGGATTTTGGTTATGTTAAAGGTGTGTGGTTCATTTTTCTGAAATTAAAAAGTAAAAATAAAAATTGGAATTAGGTCTTGAAATGTATTCTAGAGGTCATTATATCACAATCCCCCTCAAGCGTTTCAATGAAAAATACCATTTAAAGGTGCATGGATCAGTTTCTGGAAAAAATTGGAATTAGGTCTTGAAGTGTATTCTAGAGGTCATTATATCACTACCACCCTCAAGCGTTTAACTGAAAAACACCAATTGAAGGTGCATGGATCAGTTTCTGGAAAAAAGATACACCATGTGGGGTCTTCGCTGACCGATGCTAATTAAAGGTGCATGGATTTTGGTATGTGGTTCATTTTTCTGAAATTAAAAAGTAGAAATAAAAATTGGAATTAGGTCTTGAAATGTATTCTAGAGGTCATTCATTATATCACAATCCCCCTCAAGCGTTTCACTGAAAAATACCATTTAAAGGTGCACTGATCAGTTTCTGAAAAAAATTGGAATTAGGTCTTGAAATGTATTCTAGAGGTCATTATATCACAATCCCCCTCAAACGTTTCACTGAAAAATACCAAATTAAAGGTGCATGGATCAGTTTCTGGAAAAAAGATACACCATGTGGGGTCTTCGCTGACAAATGCTGATTAAAGGTGCATAGATTTTGGTATGTTAAAGGTGTTTGGTTCATTTTTCTGAAATTAAAAAGTAAAAATAAAAATTGGAATTCGGTCTTGAAATGTAAACTGCAGGTCATTACATCACAATCCCCCTCAAGCGTTTCACTGAAAAATATCATTTTAAGATGCATGGATCAGTTTGTGGAAAAATTGGAATTAGGTCTTGAAATGTATTCTAGAGGTCATTATATCACTATTCCTTTCAAGCGTTTCACTGAAAAATACCAATTAAAGGTGCATTGATCAGTTTCTGGAAAAAAGATGCGGTCCTATCAGGTACAAAACATTTGAGTCAAATGCAAACCTGTACCCGGGACCTGTACATCATTGACAAACTGCGATATCAGACGACACTAGCAGTCCGGGGACCGCGATGTATTTTTTTTTATTATTTTACAGGAACTTAAAACTTGCCTTCAAGAGGTTTCATTAAAAAAATAACTATTATGATATCAAGACCTCCCACATCAATCACCTCCCTGAAATTTTGAAACCTGCAGCCCATTTCTTTTTATGTTACTTGAAAGAGTAAACATTCTGAAGAGATGACACCGTGTTTTTGTTGATTTTTAGGTGTGTAACACCTGGGAGAAAGATTTAAAGTTAAATGCATATCAGCTAAATTTCATTATTCCTTCAGTTTTCCAAGGTAAAAAACAAGTCTCAGAAACCTCTTAACTTGCAAGTTTGAAGTTCTGTAAAATAAGAACGAAAACAAATATGTGCCTGAAACTCTTTAAATATGCATCAGTCAAGTTGGACTATAAACAGCATAGCATTCTCTTTCCTTAGGTCACACACTTAATGAAAACCCCTCTATACTTTGATCAACACCAAATAGGCAGGCCTCTTCACATCGTGAATTGATACAGGTACTGGACACAACACAACTGCAGATGACACAGCGCGCGTTGCAAGTGTGACTTGAGCATCAGTATCTATGGCGTGCGTGTAACTGGGATTATGTTTACTTGCGGATGAAGAAAAGCCTCAAAATTCCCACCTATGTTGATCGAAGTATAGACTGGCAAGTTCTGCAGAGAAATTTGAAATGTCCCTGGACCAAAATCTGACCCAGGTACATTTTTCAATATTTTCAGGTCTCTCTGAGTCAAGGTACATATTTTTTGGGTCAAAATAAGTTTTGGGTTTGATATTAATTATAGGGCCAATCTACATGTAGTTCATATCCAAATGCATGTGCATGTCTAAAATCCAGCTCTGAGATCTATATCACCATAGACTGCTGAGGCCTTACATCCATAGGCTGTACCCCTGTGGTGTGTGCTCTTGTTCTGTGTTCCATTTTAGCCGCAAGGTTTTAACTCGGAATTAAATTCTTGCAGCATGCTTCCGGCGTCTCTACGGCTCAAGGACATCGACCGGACACCGATCGGCGTCTGCTGAATTGATGCCGTAAACACATCATAACCTCGCGGCAAGGTTATGTGACCAGGGTATCCCAACAGTATACCACAAAGCGGCTTGTGCAGATTTGCATTTATCTGGATTTGCTCTCCCATGTAGTTTGCCCCATTATTAGATTGTATTGAAATTATTTGTGATTCAATAAAATTACTTATGCACTTTTGGTGTTCAGCTGGAGCCCTTCTTTTCAACAATTTCACTATTTGTGATGGTTCACCCCGAAAGGGGGACTTTGCAGGTGATATTAATTTTGATTTTATCATTTCATCTGTAGCAGCATTTTTTAAGCTTTAAACTGACACCTTGTTGAAATTGATCAAGGCGATCAAATTTTACAACAAAACATCTGCTGGAAATTCTTATTATTTTCTTTATTTTTTGCTGCCTATTTTCAGCTGTTTCTTGAAAAGTGTTCTGTTGCAAAGTCCCCCTTTTCGGGGTGAGTCATCACATTTGTGCTTCTACACATTTCAACTGACCCAATGTTCTCTCTTCCTTATTCTCTCACACAGGTAGTGGCCTGAATGCAACCACAGGCTTTGTTGAGGAAACCAGTGATGATGTCTGCACCCAGTATACGGATGCTGATTGTGAGAAGTACTAAGTCAAGATGGACTTTTGTATTAAGGGAAAGTGATGTCTTGTTTAACCCTTTGAACCCTAGTGCCGTGTACATGTATCAGTACCACTGACATAGGCCAACCCAAAAGTTAAAAATCACTGTATAAGCCTAAACTTACTTTGATTTTAATGTCCCTTGCTTTATTTTTAAAATTTTATAATAGCCTGAATTGTTCCAATAACCAGCATTCAAACAAGAATGTTATATATGATGACTAACATATCTGATATTTATGTTGTAGTCTACGGGCCATAACATTCATGAAAAAAATGAGGAATTATTGACCTCTCGCATGTAAATTAAAGCAATGTGACCCATTAACCAAGGGTTCAAAATTCTTCGATGTCTTCCATTAAGTTTCTGACATGTTTATGACACTTAAAGCCAGTATAAACAGGTTCATCCGGTATACTGGCTCGTCGGGTTCAAAGTGTTAAAAAGAAAGTGATGAACAACTCTGTATCAAGTGAAAATTACAATCTATTTTGTATAAAGGGAAAATTTTGTATAAAGTGGAAGAAATATCAATGTCTTCCTAGAAGAATTGTTTCTCACTGAATTAAGGAGAGAAATATATGTCTGCATATATTATCCTACAGGGATTATGAAAAAATGCAGTTGATTTATAATGCGCTATGCCACCCAGACTTTGGGGCAATCTACATACACAGGAGCACAAATCCAGATGAATGCACATCTCTGAAAGCTCCTTTGCAGTAGACTGGCTACACAGGCATCATACCTGGATCTGCAGGACAGAACTCAGCATACATGTATGTGTGTGAGTGGCCTGTGGAGATACAGATCTCACAGATTCACATGCATCTGGATTTGCTCTCAGTGTACATTACCCCTTTGTAATTAATTGCATAGGACCATGGCTAATTTGACTGTGTTTTGTTAGGGATTGTGACAATCTGTTCAAGACTTTCTTGGAAATTTTAGGTATATTGTATTCAATGGTGCAGATCTATCAAAGTAATCGTGACACTTACAATCTCCCAAAATTTATTCTAATCTCTCATATTTCATGGTCTTTTCTGGACTTGGATCAATCAATTTCACTTATGTAAACCAAATATTTATCGGACAATGTAGACACAAATCCAGAGCGGGGGTTGCATTTAAAAACAATGGGACCCTGCACTCTGGATTTGTGTTTATACTAGTTGTAAACATCAGATGCTATGATGATAATGAGCAACATGTACAAGCCAACAATTGCCTTCTTTTGGCGTGGTGACCCACATAGGGGAGCAAAGTGTCTGACAGTGCCACAAATTAAAATGATTGACACAACAAAATCTGTTTTAAAAACTTTTCAATATTTTAATATGAACTGAATCATAACTCTAGACAAGCGTACACTTAGATCTGTAGCGCTTTCACAAAATACTTATGTCGTGCGAGTGCAAGAAAGTTATATCTGCAATGGCTGCCATATGTTATATTCATTTAACACCTTGTCGCTAGAATGTGAAAAATCCCTCAAAATCTCTCTCCCATAAGTCAGTTGCTCTTAAAATGGTTCTTCAGGTGACAATGTCACCTGAAGAACCATTTCAAGAGCCACTGACCCAAGACTGAACATTCTATAGAATTGAATTCAAAATTTTGTAACATAGCAGCTATAGTAGATGCAACTTTTTTGCACTCGCACGACAACTTGTATGTAATCTTGCTGACAGCATACTGCTATTAAAGAGGTAATGACAGCAAAGGAAGGCTGCAATTTTATATTAGTACTCTCTGGTTTCTTTGATTAGTGTACCTGATGGTGGACCTGTTTGACACCCAAATGTTTATGGTGTTGGTATGTGGAGTTAGAACTTGAGTACATGGATTAAGGGTTTCTCGGTGTAAGTTATTTCTGCCTTACTGATATTAAAAAACCCAATCATATTGCCAAAAGCAAATTTATAAGACACAATATTAGCCGAGCTGTAATTCATGTAGGTGCGACTTTATGCCAATGTGGGTATACCATCGATCAGTGCAGCTGATTTACAGTTACCCAAATAAGTATAAAGTAGACTTTTTTACATAAACACAACACCAAAAGTGAGTCCCCCTCTCAACATGACGTCCTAACATGTACTCAGCCACAAGGTGCTTTCCCATTACAAGCCATGGATAATCTTTTGTGACTTTTGAAAAGGTAGGTTTTTGTCTTCCAGCTGAGCTCATTCAGCCATGATTGTTTTTAAGGTGAAACTTTGGTATGAAATTACTTCAAGCCCCATATCCACATAATTTGAAACACCAAAACTCAATTTGGATAGGTGCAACCTTGAGAATGAAAAGTGGATCATGAATTGCCCCTTTAACTGCAAAGAAAAGGTTAAATATCCAAAACTGACCAGTACTTCATTAAGGTGCATGACGATAACCAGCTTAGGTACCATTGATTGTGTTATTGTTTATAAGGAAATATGATTGCTCACAGGTCACATTTTTGATTAAAAGATACATTATTATCTTATAAAAATCATATTGAAGGAAAAGGGGTGAAGGAGGGGAACGTTACTTTCCACTACCTCCAAACACACATATGTACCCGGGTCTAACGTTGCTTTTATCGATCATCTTCTTGTCATGCTTATTGTAAAAAATTTTTAACCATTGAAAAGCTGCTAGAGCTTGTGCACTTAGCTCACTCCAGCGAAATATGAAATTCCATCTACACTTTTTTCAACAGTTGCAATTTAAAATAAAACTTGACTTAAAGTTCAATACAAGTGAAACTAAAATAAAAGAGTTTTACAGAACTCCACACTGTCATTTTGCTGCTGACATTTTACATGAGATTTGGGATAGGGACTCATGCAATAAACCTTTTCAATACATGATTTTTTGAGAATTCCCAAAGGAAAAGTTTACTCTTTCTGACTATTGACAAAAGAGAAAGTTCCTCTTTAACATAATACCAAGTATGTAAAGTTCATGTTAATACAAATTGATTGCGTATGAATTTGAACTTGTAATCAGGGATGCATTATTTCTACCCTGCTTCAACACAATTACTTTCCAATGTTTTGGTACGTACACTATTAGCGCTATCAGTAGCAACTTCTAGCCTTCGTGATTATCTATACATAATTTTGAAAACACAACATTTTATAAGCAGTGATTTTAATCATGATTGTTGCAGCATATTGCTTTCAAAAATAAGTTACATCATAAATATATACTGCTTGTATTAATGACACAAAACACTTATTGGCATAAATATCTCGTATCATAGCGGACCTTCAAATCATACACGGACTCACATAAGGAAGATATCGTGTGTATCCCCGGGTGTGTATCCCATAATTCATTGCTTCCTATGGGAAAGTATGTACAGGAAGTTTTATGAGTATTTAGTGATGAAAGATGCCCATAATGCAAGATTCCATTAATTAATTTTGATTTATGGGCATTTCATCACTAACTGCTCATGATTTCCCATACAAACAATCTTATAGGAAGCAATGCATGATGGGATCCATACAATATCTGCTCTTGGCTCACATAATGTAATCAGTTTACTATCATACAGAACGATGGTCTTCCCATGATGCATTGTAATGTAACCAACAACTCCTAGCTGTCACTGTGATACAAATTTGATCAAATTTGTTTCTTTATGAAATGTGTTACCTTTTTGAAAGACATGTAGAAACTTGTAGAAACAGAATGTCTTATGTAAGTTTGCAATTTGAAATTTTTTATCTCATGATGTTTGTGCCCAGCCAACAAAGTGCAGAAAATACAATTGCAATGCCTCATGGGAAAATCTTGATATACCTCTGGATAAAATATTGACACAGAAATTAACTTTTACAGGCCATCTACACGATTATTACAAACAGAGCTGAGTATACACGGTTGTTTCTGTTACTGAAATGGAGTCTTTGGTTTAGTATGATCTAACATTTAAAAAAAATTATAGGTGGGAAAGAAATTTGTTAAGGTTGGCAGTACAGAATATCCATGTCAAGCATATCTCACAAACCTATTTTATGGATATATAATAGGCGTTATATTTGTTTTTTGAGTCAAGATTGTTATCAAATCTTTATTTTCCATGCAACCAAACTTTACAACTTTTGAATGTGAAGTTGATAAAAACGCTACTTTAAGTTTTATGGTTTTTGCCCAGAAATAGAAAATAGTAAAGATCATTGAGAGGTAATAGTTTTTACCATTTTCAGAGTATGAGAGCAGTCAACATTTGTTTTACATGACTGCTTATAAGAGGCAAAGTGAAATTTATTTCCAAGGGGCATAGTCCTGGTTTTGAAATCACCAAGGGGAATAATTATGATCATGCTCCAAATAAAAAGCAATCAATATTCAACACATACATAAATTTTTATCATCAGATTGGTAAGAACCTGTTTAGCAACTAAATGTTTTTGATAATGATTTAAACCGGGCCAGGAATTTACCGATCAGATGCCAAGAGTCGATATGAGATATGTATAATAGAACATTAACCTTGAAAATATCACCCTAATTGATATATAATCCTTATGTTACCATCAAACTCAAACAAGCAATGTAGTCGGTAGATATTAAGGTTTCTGTCAAGACCCTTTTTTATGTCGACATGTCACAATAATTTGTTGTCAACGTCGACATAAAGTTAAAATATCAAAAAGTTGTTTTTTTTTCAGGAAAAATGAAATTGTTTGGATAAGCTTAATAACCCGTTTTAGATGTAGTCTTACCTATAATACAGTAATGCGCTAGTTCTTTCTGCGTATGACAATACGGAATTCTATAAAATTGATATTTTTTAACTTATATGTTGTAAACCATCGTGATATAACTTTAAAAACAGTTGTAAATGATGAACAACTAATAAGTATTAAATTATTTATGCAAACTTTAAAACTCAACTGCTAATAAACAGCCATAAATTGATAATTAAGCGTAAGTTTTTATGAAATTTTACTTGCCCAGTTTTGTCGACAAATGAGTTTTCATGTAGACAAATCAAGATATGCTTTATGTTGACTAAGGCATATTGACAGAAACCTTAGTAGATAATAATATTAATAATAATAATCTCTAATTTAACGTAAACTCAGACATCATAAAATGTATATCACAATTGTGACATCACTACTCAAATTCAAATTCCTAACTTTGAGTCTCTGACTCCCTTAAAACAGAAAGCACAAACATTCAGCCACATTTGATACAATCATGTAGATTCGCTCAAAACATTTTTACTACAGTTTCTGGTAGTACTGTAGGGGATGACTTCAAAATCAAACTTCATCAAAAAAAATCTTTAAGTAAGGCAAAACAAAAAAAACAAGTTTGTTTCCTGGGGGCCGCGCGCATTTCATTTTGGCGGCATATATATGCGCATTTCATTTTTGTATTTGATATTTTAGAAAACGAAAATTAAAATAGCCAATTTGATAAAAAGAACAGGGAAAATTGCAAAACTATTACTAAAGAAGTGTGTGTTTCAACAAAAACTTGAAACCGGGCAGGTTTCTTACTAAAAAAATCATCACCCATGTGGATTTTCAATCAAAATTTGCCTTAGCACCTCTTAAAACAATACAAAAAAAGAAAATAAAATAAAAAACACATTTCACATTTAGGTTTTTTTGACCACCCACAGGAAACAAACTTGTTTATTTTTTTGCCTGCTTAAAATTTCTACAACAAATGTTGTAATCAAAATACATGCATCTAGCAAAATGTCTGGATTGATATAGGGATGTTTAAAAACTCAAAAGCTTTGAAGATGTGAAAGCATTGAACTTGAAACTCACCATGCCTTCGAAAAAGTTGTCCTTGATTTTGAAGTCATCCCTTCACATAAATATCTTTCTTTACTATATTTTACACTATATTTTCTCTTCTTTTCTGTTTTCTTCTAAATATAACTGACAATCTAAAATCACATTTTTATATAATACAGTCATCTATACTTCAGTGTTTCATATTTTAGTTATTAAAATAATATACAGTTTATATACATTTCTGTACAAACTTGTGTAAAATGTGTTTTTTAAATGTTTTTTTAAGTAGCAATAAATTACTGTCAAGTAGAATCATGATTCCAATAATTACACAACATATAAGATTGGGCTTCTTAGGGGGCTGGCATTTTCTTCAGAAGGATGTGGGCCCCAAAAAGTGGATAGATTTAGATATTTTTTCATGACCCCCCCTCTATCCAAGAGTCAAATATTTTATGACCCCCCTACCATTATTTTGTGATCACCCTGCAATACACGTCACAGGAATAAGGATATTAAGTCAAATAACCCATCATTTTAGCTTTGCTAATTCAATGTTTATATTGCAGTGGTGGCTAATGAATTTCTATTTGGTTCAAATTTGCAGTAGTAGGAGTCTGAGGATGTGCCCTCTGAGCTGCAGTAATTTAAAAAAAAATATGACCCTTAATGGAGCAATTTTGTGTAAAATTTGCCTTGGTGTTTCCTTTATATATTATTCACACCATCATGAGTTTATAATTTTTTGACCCCCTTATTTTCAATGAAATAATTTTATGACCCCCTGTTTTCATGCAATAAAACTATGACCCATGGCACCCCAGTATATTTGGGACCACCCCTTCCAATGAAAATGACAGCCCCCTCCCAGCTTTGTTTACTCTAAGCGCACGGTTGGACAAGTATCAAACAAGGTGCAGACAGAAAAATGACCGGTCATCATTTTTTTCAACCAGCAAATCTGTGTCAAAGCCAGATTAAATTGGTGTTGATTACAGAGTGAACAGGAAAGTTATCCAAAACTTTCTGGATAAACAGATGAGTTAAAACCAAAATCGAATCTTTCCAGATAAACATGTATTCAAAGCAATAAATCAACGAATAATGGGAGACACTGTCACATATCTTTGTCGATAAGTATAGGCGACGGAAGGGTCGGTCGGTCCCCCTCCAAAAAATAAAGAAGAAAGAAAGAAAAGGAAAGGAAATTGAATTTCCCTTTGTTTTTTGATAATTAAAATGTGATAAAAAGCAAAATTGTTGTGTGCTTCGCGCATGAATTTTCAGGTATAATATCAATTTCAGTCAACATTTCCCAAGTTTTGAGCAAAATTCAAGATTTTTAAACAATTTTTAGCTGAAATTAGCAGATTTTACAGATTTTTTTGTGCGATACATGCGCATTACAAAAATTACATAATTTTTCCTCTGGTCATTTTTGCTCAAATTTTTTTTGAAAAAGTTAGCCATCCCCCCTCTAAAATTTTAACCTTCTGCCGCCATTGTCGAGAAGCAGTTAATATGTATTGCCAAACATTTCCCCATGCAGCAGAGTTGTTTCTCCTCAAACTGTTTAGATTTTAATAGGGTGCTTCTTTACTTCATTTAATTGAAACAGGCTTACTGTTTTAAAACAGGTGATCTGCTATCTTGACAATAGGTGATCAGCACTACACCTATCTGTGTTCTGCTGCTACTGCCTCGATACACATTCAACATAAAACAGTAGACTATTTTGGTATTGGTGAACAGGGCCCTAGACAAAATATTATCAACATTTAATAAATCATCAATCATACAATGTTAAAAATCACTTTCAATACTTCAACATTTAGAACAAATTTCGATTTCAATGCACAAACCCGTCACTCTCAAATAATAGTATACTGTACCATATATCTTAATTTATTACAAGAAAATTTAAAACATGTCTTCCATTGATAAGAGAAATCATTTAAAACACAATATTGGGGTGATGGATTTCATTATTAAATGCTTTTTTTCCACAAATAATTTTTGTTTGTAGGGAAAATTTGTGATTCGAACTCAAGGTGTTATTTCTAATTCAGCCCATACTCTACAACAAAGTGTTAACCATGTCTTTCATTTTTATAAAGATATCCTGGGGTATTAACTAAAATTAAACTTCACTGCTTTTGTAAGAATAGACTCACCAGGTATACACTGTATGCAGCGCCCCAAGAAGGGGAATTCGCATAGGGGACCAACTGCTTAACAATTGGGAAAACTATACTTTATAAATCCCCTATTTTCAGGCTTACACTGACATTATTAGAAAACAAAATACAGGATTGCTTGCCATATATTCAGCTGAAATGCATTACAGAATCAAAACTTATGTGGGTCACCAGGGCAGTGTTTTAAAAAAAAAAAATTAAAAAAATTCAACATCATGGATGACTTTAATATTGACTTACTCAAAACAGAAACCAGATCAGATCGGCGGAACACACAATTCGGATACGTATCCGAATTTGGATACTCTGTATCAAAATTCTGATACCAGTATCCGAATTTGGATTAAAAACAGCTGAAACGGGATATCAGCTGAAATGAATATTCAGCTTCGCCGCGCACCATACCGGTATGTATAAAAGTCAACAACATTATCATCATTTGTCATCTAAATTCTTAGAAAGTATTGGCAAAATTATTTTGTCTTCTTTGATAAGGAGCTATCAGGGCATGTTTCGAAGCTGTCCCACTGGAAATGCAAAGATGAAAATGATATTTATCATAAATGCAAGAAAGATGTTCTACATGTACTTGCCAGCTTGCGCTATCGATTTGTTTCCTGCGCCACGGTAGGTGTATCAGAATTCGGATACCCCTCCATATCCTTTAATTCTGATACGGGTATCACAATTTGGATACGAAATGTACGTGGGTATCCGAATTCGGACACGTATCCGAATTGTGAGTTCCCCCGAACTGAGATAGTAAAATGTTCAATATGACAAAAATGCATCATAACATGACACCTACATAGGTAAATATTGTCATGAGACCCTACAACAGCACTTGGTTTAACTGTTGACCCAAAAGGGAGTCGTTTCAATCCTTGTATGGCAACGATGTTCGTACATAACCATAATGATAAATAAAATGTTGACCCAAAAGGGAGTCGTTTCAACCTTGTATAACATCGATGTTTGCACATAACGATAATGATAATTACTCCAGAGCACACTTAACATTATTTATGTACACAATGTACAAATCAGATCATATCACGTGTATCAAAAAAAATTGTGCACGGATTAAAACTGATTTTGACCTTGATAAAAGCAACAAATCATAATTTTCTTGTTATTGTAGTAAAGCAAATTTAATAAGCTTTCAAATGCAGAAAAAATAATGGAAATCGGATGAAAAATAAAAAGATATGACCAATTTTGTAAGTATGTCTCTTTTTCTTCCATTCCAATGGGATTTACACAGTTAAGCAAGATATTACATATCACAATTACGGGTTATGGCATTATGATAAAAGCTAAAAGTACTCACAAAATTGGTCATATCTTTTTTATTTTTCATCCGATTTATATAATTTTTTCTGCATTTGAAAGCTTATTTAATCTGCTTTACTACAATAACAAGAAAATTATGATTAAGTGCTTTTATCAAGGTCAAAATCAGTTTTAATCCGTGCACAATTTTTTTTGATACACGTGGTAGTACACTATATACAACAAAAAATACATCATCGTTAAAACCCAACATACACTTTAATCATTTTATGACATCATTTCAATAACTTATTACGCTCACCTGTTTTTCTCCATTCAGTTAAAAAAACACAATAATTTAAAAAAAAAGATGTGATAGTCACTGGCAAATGCTGGTATACAAGGCATATTAATATACAACAGGGCTGTTCCAGGTATTGTTAATACCAATAGCTCAAAAAAAATTATTTTTGTTAAAACTGAACTTTTAAAATAATTATTATCCTATTTTTAACTATTATAAAAATACATACGGCTATACTTATTATTAATAATTCACTAGAAAAAATTTGTGTGCAAAAATATTTTCATTAAAATTGGTCAATTTCAGTATTTTATGAGGTGCGGTGGGTGGGTTTGGTCTACTAACAATATCCGGAACAGCCTTGATACACATTTCATTATAAATACATTGTGTATTATACAGACGATACTGAAGACACGCTGCCGACGTAAGTAGCGTTCCCGTTTCTGTTCTCCCGTAATCTGAGGATTTCTTTGTTAGCTTCGGTGAGGTCTGCCATATGTTTTGTTTCGTTTTCTTTTAATTTTTTGATGTCATGTTGACAACTCTGTAAATATTAAGAAAAAGAGATGAAAATATTAAAGACTCTATAAATAACCCTATACGCTGCTGAATTCTATAAAATCCCGCAGTAGAAATTTAAGAAAAGAGTAAAAGTCAAAATGCGTCACAACCCGTCTCATATGTCGGTTGTCAGCCGTCACACCCCAAAATTGAAACTCTAGCTACACCACTGTACCAAATCACAGCAGGGGGTATGCCTCATTTAGTTTGTTTGGTCTGATCAAGGTTCTTGACAGGAATTGAAAATTTTCTGAATGAGTACCATTTATATTGGATTGGTATTCTGAGAACTTTAACAAACTAAATGACTTTTATGAACAATCCTGATGAAACTAATATAAGACAAGAAAAGGGAGTGTGCCTGCTTGTATGGCTTGGTATTACAGGGTGTCCCAGAAAAAATCTTACAATCTTTATGTGCAATTTTCTTGGGTTTAATTGATGGTCAGAAAGTATGTAAAGGTTGCATTCTATAGCCCATGAACTGAACTTTCAGATACCGTTTCAATCAGTAGTATACAACATAAGTTATGTTTTATCAAATATTTGGGTGGATTTTTGTCTGGTCCAATTTCATGATGATTGGCCATAAAGTAAGGTTGTTTCTGAATGGAATAATAATGGGTCATCTTGGAAAATTTATCATATCTGTCTTATTTTCACATCAAATTTGTTCATTTTTTCAGCACAGATAAAAGAGAGCATGTACGTAATAAATGAGTAAATGAGTGAGCAGATCAATGACAATACTCAAAAGAGCTTCATTCAAGGGGAACTTACAAACATGAAATTGGACCAGAAAATTTTACATTCAAATATTTGACAAAGCATAACTTTTGTTGTACATTACCGATTGAAATGAAACAAATGGTATCTGAAAGTTCAATTCATGGGCTATAAAATGCACTCTTTATATACGTTTGAACTATCCGTTAAACCCAAGAAAATTGCACGCAAAGATTGTAAGGTTTTTTTCTGGAACACCCTGTATAGAACATTACATTGGGATGCAAGGGGTCCTAGGTTTGAGTCCCACGCTTGAATGTGTGAAAATAGAGATTTTTAATACTGCAAGATTTGAGGAGATACATTTTTGGCATTTAGTGAGTTGGAGTAATTATCTTTTCTGCTTTAAAAATCACAGGAACATTAATTATTCTGATGTCAAAATTAAATAGGCCTTCACTGAGATTTTCTCCTATATATCAAATCTGTACCAATATATCTAAATTGTGTATACATCTAATTTTGTGCAACAAAATCCTATATAAAATGTGTGTTCCTTGTTAAGAAAATTATTTCATAAAGTAAACACCAATGAACTGACTTTTTCCCTTGTGGGACCAAGAAGAAAGCATTTACAATTCTTGTCATTTATGTCAAGTGAAGAAAACCTCTGACCTTATTATACTTACCACATTTTGCCTGATAAGTTCCAGTTTTTCTGACTTTAGTTTCTGTACCTCTGCTTTCATAGCTTCTAGCTGCATAAGTAAGTGCGCTGCAAAAAAGGACACAAAGTTGCAACATTTTAAATACGATGTAGTGGAAAACACTACTGTTTTGAACATTGATAATAATAACCCAATATACGGTTTTTGTCTTGCTCCCCCAAGTAGCCTTGTACTAGTCCTCCATCCTTTAATAACTGCAACGTATAGTACCAGTTGATATTTTTAAATTAAGTTGATATTTATAGTACCAGTATTTAAAATTCCCCCAACTTTTAGAATTTGTAAAATCTTGCCTTTTTATATAAAAACATATTTGTCGTCATAATTGTCACATTACCAAATCATTGAATCTGACCAATCAGAGGCCAGGAATTGACTGTCAGGTAAAATAAGGCCCATGCACAATATCAAACACTCTGAGGGCAGGATTTACAGGGTGAAAGTGATCAACTTCACATCTCCAACCAAATTTTTGGACAACCTGCTCCTAACATCCACGCATCAACAAAAAGAGGACTGGAAAGTCCCTTGTATACTACTTAATTAATAAGGAAGCCAAACCTACCTTCAACTTCAGCTGCTAATGAACATTTTCCTCCTTGACACAAACATGGATTCATGGGGCTAGGCTTGTTGCTTGGTATACAACCAGAAGACATACTCCCCTGAAACAAAACAAATGGAGTGCACCAATGATAAATAAGATGAAGTCACAAACTCCCCTGAAACAAAATAAATGAGTGCACCAATGATGCGTAAGACTCATGTCACAAACATGGATTCATGAGGCTAGGCTTGTTGCTTGGTATACAACCAGAAGACATATTCCCCTGAAACCAAACAAATGAGTGCATCAATGATGCATAGGACCAACACAAATATACTGGATATACCGGATACAAGGATCTAGGATTGTTGCGTCATATAGAGGCTGTTCAGTTACCTCCCAGTAATCCCAACCTTTGTTTTGTATTATCTGGTGCCAACTTGAACTCAACATCTATTTGTGTAATTGCTTTATAAATTTGAGTGTCAAGGGTTCAGTGACTAGAGTGTTTGAATGGTCTAAAGCTTACAGTCAAAAGTTCAAATCTTTTTTGAGTAGTCAATCAATAAAAAGAAGCACAGACCCTATACTGCTACAAGATATAATAGACTCTAAGGATCTTAAGATCTTTGACATGGAGAGTCAATGTTTGGGACAGACATAGGAGGCCTCTAAAAGAGAGCTGAAAAGCCAACTCTAAACTGCACTGCATTGATGAGTCAAACGTGTACAATTTGTCTCATGTGTGGAGAGGACAATAAAAACTTCATCTCATAAGATGAAATCATCAGCATAATCCTGTAACATCCTTTAGGCATCAACATTGAGCATCCGAGATCTTTCATTTACAACGTCATAACAGCTGTTGTTTCACCTGCAACAACAATTATCTCAGCAAGTGGTTTTTTTTGTTGTCTAATAATTTTTGGGTTGTCTGGATACACTTTATCATCTACTATTATTTACCAACCCAGATGAATGGAAGTATTTACAGTTATAGTACAAGAAGTATACTTTACACCTGAGGGGCTCACTCAAGGTATATAAAACTTGGTACTCATGCTCATCCCAGAAACATTGAAAGATGTAATGCAAAAACAACAAATTTGTCTCTCAAATTACATACTGTCGTATAGTGATTTTGAATATACAAATTTTGGACATACTGGCATATAAGTTTTTTATTTAGCTACTGTTTTGTGCACATATTTCTAATTTTTTGGATATTTAATAAATACACAACATGTAAAGTAAAACTTATACGTCAGTATGTCATTTTTGTTGCAAATGTGTGGCAAAAAATGTTCATAGTTCATACGACAGTATGTTATCCAAGCAATGTTTATTATGGTGCATCATTAATGGGGATTTATTTAAGGGTATCACCTTATTTAAGGGGGACATTTGCTACCTTGGCTTGCACCATTTAAAGTTAAAAAGTGCTGTGACAAGCTTGAGTACCAACTAACACCTTGAGTGTACCCCCCTGGGGTCTTACAGTACCTGACTTACCATCCCCGTATCCGAGTCTTCGTGTTCCTGTTGTTGTTGCGGCTGATGCGGCTCTTCATCTTCGGCACTGTTGAAGCTATCTAATGAATTACTTGGTGATACTCTACATGTGTAATACCTGCTGGAAAAAAGAATGACAACACAAATAATGAACTGGTAAGTAATAACTGGTCTAGCTCAGTCATATGCTTATGGTTTAAAGGCCAGATTCCTTTTATCCGTTTGCGACGAGATTGCGGTGCGTTTTGCACTGTAAGGGTTACTGGTAGTGGCATAATTTAAAGCACATGATTGAATGGAGATGAATGGTATCAGGTTGAAAGCTGAGATTCAATTTTGTCCGTCCATTTTATGTGCGGTTTCATTTCAGCATCTTCTCTAATTGAAAAGTTTCCGCCTGAACAAAACGCATTCAAAACGGATGAATTGCTCCAGGGACCAATTCAAGTAAACGCACGGGTTTCCGGATAGCCGCAACGCAAACGGACCGGATAAAAGGAATCAACTCTCGCTGAAAACCATTATATTGATTCAAAACACACTGCATGCGTTTCGCATGCGGAATTGCATTGAAAACGGACGGTCAAAATTGAATTTCAGCTTCAACCTGATCCTATTCAATCATATGCTTTAAATTATACAACTACCAGTACCCTTACAGTGCAAAATGCATCACAACCGCACTGCAAACAGATAAAAGGAATCTGGCCTTTAGTCACAAATACCCTTAAAATTAATTAAGCCAAATCTATATTTTTTACGAGCCACCAAATACTTGTTGCCACAAGTCTCAATTGTTACATTGATCCAAATGCATTTTCTGTTCATAAAGAAGGCTTGGTGATGAAAACCATCAAATGTTTGGCATTACAGACAAAAAGTGGAGCATAGATTTTTCATCACCATGTATGTTAGATTATTAGATAACAAAGATTTGTTGCACCAAACATTTGGTAGATTATTAAGAACTATACATATGGCCTAAGATGATGGACAACAGGAGACCAATATGAAGAATGGCTATAGTTATACCTTAAACAGACAATAAATCCTTGTGATTGGCAAATATTAGCTTGAAAACATTTTTTTTTTGCTCAAACTCTATGAAAATGAGGGGTCTTTAGAACTGAAGTTAAAAGAAGAATCTTTGGTAGCAGAAGTTGAGGCTTAAAAAAGGGGGTCTTTGCGCACATAGCATCACATATCTTCTGTAAATGTAAGTGATCCCCCTGGAATTGCAACTCACGAGTATATGGCCCAATTTCATCCCATTATTATAGCCCGAGGGTCCTAATTATGTCAGGCAAGACACCTCATCTCAATTTCAGAAAAGGGTTGAAAAAAAGAGTGCCGATCAATAAATTAAAAAAGACCATTCCATTATCTAAATTTCTTTGCTGACCAGTCCATTAGCATGATTGGTCTATATACCCAACCCTGAAAGCAATAGTGATGATTTGTTTACTGACAAATTTGTGCACCATTCTTTCCGCTGGTGGGGGGATACTTACATTGACAAGGTATATAGTTTTCTCAGATTTGGTATAGCGATCGGGTGGTTTTCCTCTCAGATGAAACCACCCAATTTTCATAAATTGGGTGCTTTGGGGGATAATTTGCAAAAAAATCACCCAATTTGAGTAAAATTGGGTACTTTTCCATCAAAATTGGTATATTGATGGGTGGGTTTTTGAGC
>JXSR01S000502.1:846-18398 GCA_000969725.1 Ophiothrix spiculata | reverse complement strand
TAAAATCAAAATGCTATCATTGGGATTAGTATGGCTATCCATTAAATGTTATAAATAAATAAATGAAATAATAAAAACAAACAAAGAAACCAAATAGTGCCTCTTACCTTATATCTAGTATTTTCTGTATTTGGTTCTATTGGTTGGACTACGATGAAAGAATGAAGAAAATTGGAAGCAATCATATTGGGAATAAACGGTGTGTTCTCCTCTTGAAAGACTATGGCAACGATATCATTCCCTATGTGTCTCTTTCTCTGAAGCTGAAATGAACAAAAATTAAAGACAAGGTTTGTTAGGAATAAATATCCTTAACACTTTTTTACTCTTGCCATAGTAGATCAAAAAGTCTTAAGGTGAGATTCCTTTTATACATTTGCGGTGCGTTTTGCACTGTAAGGGTACTGGTAGTGGTATAATGTAAAGCACACAATTGAATGGGATCAGGAACTGATCATGCTGATCAGGTTGAAGCTGAGATTCAATTTTGACCGTCTGTTTTCAATTTGGCTCCATCATCTTCTCTATATGAAAAGTTTCCGCACAACCAAAACGCATTCAAAACAGATGAATCGCTCCAGGTACCGATTCAAGTAAACACACGCATTTCCGGATAGCCAGACCACAAACTGACCGGATAAAAGGAATCACTCTCACTGAAAACCATTATATCGATTCAAAATGCACCACATGCGTTCCGCATGCGGAACCCCATTGAAAACGGACGGTGAAAGATTCAATCTCGGTTTCAACCTGATACCATTCAATCGTGTGCTTTAAATTATACCACTACCAGTACCCTTACAGTGCAAAAAGCACCACAAGCAGATAAAAGGACTCTGACCTTAAAGGTATGTAACTGCATTTGATGTGGAAATGTTGACACATTTTTTTAACATAATCAACCAACAGGTTCAATCTGGTTCCAAAAAATTATCATACCAATAATGGTACCGCTGCTCCCATGTATAAATACAATATGCAAGTATGCACATAAACCATGAATAATTTTCACTTATTTCTGTTTTCTACAAGCAAATTTTAATGACAGAAAGCTCAGAAACATCATGAATTTATTTTTTTTTGATTCTCAAATGATGTCATTTTCACTAAACTGACACATGTAAATTTTGTTGGATATGATCCCAAGTCATGCTGTGGTCACATAACCACCGGTTGCCGACCCGTTTCTGGAAATTTGAAGGAAGCCACAAACATCGATATGACAGCGTTGAATGCTTGCGTTGCCAAGTTGGTTATCGATCGGGCGACAATTGTTATGTGACCATAATTTTAGACATCATTAAAAAGAAATAAGGTTTTAACTTTGAGCTAAAATTCTTGCGGCATGTATTCGGCGTGTCTAAGGCTCATGGACACCACCCAGTCTCTCTACGGACAGTTTGGTGTCCGTTGAATGACACCGTGAACACATCGTAACCCCGCCGCAAGGTTATGTGACCAGGGCATCGCCCTCCACCGTTTCTCATTTTGCTAGCTTGCAGTGTCTTTTACTTACCTGCTGTGTATCCCCATCAGTATACGGAAGTAACGTTGACACATGGAACATGATTTCATGATTGTGATATTTGGTGTATAAGGAATGTGTCCCTGTTTGACCGTGCTGAACATCAAGACCACCACGGAATCTGTTATAAAAGATGCAAATTGACAGAAAATAGATTAGCTTAATCTTATCTTCTTTTTATTCTTAAAATAAGGCTGCGATCACATAGAAGTATACGGTATACGATTTTTGCTATACGCGAATAGAGGAGGCACTCATATTCTTAGTGATGGGCTTATTCACCTGTCAATTTCAAATATAAGTACCTCCCCCGAGAGCGTATAGCAAATATCGTATACTTCTGTGTGTTCGCAGCCTAAGACCAACAAGAAAAAGGTTTTCATCATAGAATTGTGTATAAATTTCAAGAACTTCTTCTAATTATAGATTCTGTTCTAATGCTATGATCAGACTTATTTGCACAAATGGAGAGGGAATATCTCTTAGACCCGGTGCAGACTCCACTATCGTATAGAATATTTTGCTTAGAATATTCTATGCTGACGACAAAATGACGTAGTGACCGAATAAAACACACAGTTTTATTCGATGACCTACTATGCGAGAATATTGTATAATCAATAAAAGCGTGTGTCTCTTTCCATTAAGAGTGAAATGCTATAAGTACTAGGGATTAATGTGTGAACGAAGGTCTCTTGTGCAACAAAATGTCTTTGGATGCAAAGTCTAAAGCTTGTTCAGTTTTGAGCGATTTTAGAACTCTAAGGCTGCAATCACATAGAAGTAGGCCTATATGGTATACGGTATTCGCTATATGCTATTCGATGGCTATATATGTTATAAAGGCACGGCGCCGGCGAGCTATTCAGTTTTTTAGAATAGTGCCCTCTTTTGTGACCAGTAGCATTAAATTTACATGTTCAATTGAATCTATACAAGTAAAATCGTGCACCATATACCCAAATAGTATAGTTCTATGTGATCGCAGCCTAACCCTCGTATAATAAGTGAAACAAATTTGCGACAACTTTTTAATAAAAAACAAACTTACTTCCCTGAACATAAACCAACTTAGTATCTTCAATATCAACAACCCTTTTTGATCTCAAACCATACAACATATCATCATATAAATGTTGTCAAAACGGTCCAATTTATGTGACATTTTACTATAAAATTTGGTATTAAGGAAATTAAAAAGTTGTTAAAATGACCTACTTTAAATGATAATTTCAAAACCTGATCCATTTATGTATATAATTCAACTGACATTTCTGTACCCTTAAAATCTCAACAGTAACATTTTGTAATGTTTGTTTTTCTGCCAAAGTCCCAAAATAACATCTTATAGGGATTTAGATCAACATATCAAGAATATGATATTACATTTATGTGGTTATTTACTACTGTCAGCAAAAAGGGGGTTTCAGCATCAGAGGAAAAGCCAGATGAGAGGCGGAAGTGACAGCTTGTTTACTTGAATCTCCTCTTACAACAAATCAACTCTCCCCTGATATTTTATTGCAACTGGAAACACATCTCAATGATATATTTTGAGAAGCTTTGTCAATAAGAACCAAAAACAGAATTAAATCTTGTTTGTTGTTTACTTTGTTCGTTTGAATACCTTTCATCTCATTCAATACTTTGTTATGGATTTGCATATGTCCCTATGGACCAACATTGACAGACAAACAAACAAACAAACTCACCCAGTGAAGTCTTGCAATTCAACCTTTTCTGCAATATGCCCTAAAAATTCATCCAGAGCGGAACTTGAATTCATATTACTAAACAACTCCTCCTCCGTCGTCTGCTCAAATCTCTGGTAGATGATACCAAATTTGTAATTCGGGACTATCGTATGTTCATCAAAATTGATAATCATATCGGATCCCTGAAATCAACAAAATCAAAGATATGGTAAAAGTAGTTATTTGGTGAAGTGAAAGTATATATAGTATGGTATGAGCAATTAGGCCAAAACAAAATGTTGTGTTGCCCTTTTCTGACCAATCGTAAATCCAACAAAAATCTGGTCGTTTTTTTTACAATTTTATTCCTATAAAACTTACCTTTTCAAGCACAAAACTCACAATAAATGTGTTAAATAAGCAAATATTTAGTGTCATATCAGACATAACTGAAAAATGATCTTGCTATGTTGTCACATGCCTCTTATCGGGGATATGCTTATTGTTTTTGAGCTTCTCAAAGTCAGAATCTCCTTTAGGAAAAGTTAAGAAATAAGAAAAGAAAGAAATCACAACTACCTGACTGACCTAAATTTAAAATTTAAAGGGCAACGCAGTAATTTTTTGGCCTTATCGTGTGCTAAATTGTTTAAATCATTTGGATTTTGCAAGTGCAGCAAGATGCATGCACAGTATACGCAGAATACTGTTTTGAAAGCAATTTTTGAAAAAATCAACACCAAATTTCAATGGGAAGTTTTTGCCACATTTCCCATACACCCCTGTACTAACTTTTCCCAAAAAAGCTATTTTTAAACTGACTCACATGAAAAAAACAAATCCAGTGGCCCCAATTATTATTCTTAAAAACGGTTCTACATCCATAAAATATTTTTCACGCTGATTAATCATGGACCAGACACCTTAAAGAACAAAAATGGGTTGATTTTGCCCAAATCTAGGTGAAAGAATACACCTATGCACTCATATACCATCCCACAACATGTTTTCCTTATATTATTGTTGTTATTCCGGCTATATATGCAAACATCACATCAGCTGTAGCCTGTATTCCAACCCACATGTTGATCCTGTTGTTCTAGCTGGTCTGCTAATGAAATCAAATTTATTTGTTGAATTCTATTTTGTTAAGCTTACCTTTGGAAATAGGACGGGTTGAAATCTTTCGGTAGTTACTGTATCACACACAAACTGAAAAGAAAACAAGGCATTAGGATATAACAAATTCATGTTTGCAATCTGAAGTCTAATTCAAGCAACATATTTTACTTTATGGAGGCCTATGTTCTACTTTTGAATGCAATATCTCCTAAGGGTTGGGTAATTCATTAGCAAAGCTCGTTTTGCACTACAAGTAAAAATAAATGCAAAGGTGGTAATTTGAAATAAAAAATTTTATTCGAAATATGCATGCATTGCACTGAAAACATTAATTAGTCAAAAAACATGTCTTATCTGACGAATTAAAAATTAAGTCATGCAGAGTGATTTTTTCATAATTCATGAAAAAATGCTGTAAATGTCTTTGAAATGTTGAAAAAGAATTTTGGTTGCTTAAAAAATAGTTTCCATTTCTTGTTATTTTGTAATTATTAGTTAATTAATAAATTATTAATTACATGACTTATTAGCGAATATCAAATGTGTTGTTGATTTGTCAAATCTAGTGCTAGTGCAATGTCTAGTCTAATGTTTGCTACCTGATCATAGTTTAGGTTCGATGGAAAATATTTGGTGACGTCACAACCAAATGTTTGGTAGGAAAAATTTTGTTTGGAGGCCAATTATGATTTGGCTCTAACTCCATGACAAACTTTGACGGACCATAACTTGACTTGTGGATGTCAGATAAAGTTCATTGAGGTGCTATGATTTTAATCCTTACAACATGGACTTTACAAATATGTGATGACTCACCCCGAAAAGGGGGACTTTGCGACAGAACACTTTTCGAGAAACTGATGAAAATAGGCAGCAAAAAATATAGAAATAATAAGAATTTCAAGCAGATTTTCTGTTGTAAAATTTGATCGCCATGATCAATTTCACAAAGTAAGGTGTCATTTTAAAGCTTATAAAATGCTGCAACAGATGAAATGAAAAAAATCAAAATTGATATCATCTTCAAAGTTTCCCCTTTCTGAGTGAGCCATCACATATGTAGAAAGGTCTGGTTTAACTGGAGGGTCACAATTTATGGAAAGTTATGTAGGTTAATTATTAAAATTGGACTCAGCTCATAATTAATTACAATCATTACTTCCCACATCAAGCATGAATGATATGTTTTCTGGCAAAAACAAAATTCTTCTGGCACTATCATGGCAAAAATTCACTATTCTATATCATTAGATAAAAACAAAGTCAGCCAATATCATTAAAGTGTGGATTTTACCCTTTTATATAATGGTTTAATTTTTGAGACAGGATATTGCTGTGCTTACTTACAATATTGCGAATAAGCACAGTATGAAAGTGTAAAATGGAAACTTTAGTTGCTTAAAGGTCATTGAATGTCACTTTTGTTTTCAACTTGAAAATTGTAGCTAAAAATATCGTCAGTTGTCAGATTGTGATAATTTTTGTCAGAATACTAGAAAACCTTTAAAAGCAAGTTAAAATAATGTAAAATTTGCCATTATGTTTCAAAATAGTTGCCAAAAAGGCAAGAAAAATAATTAGACACATCTACAGGATTCTTTTATTAACAAAAAGAAAGCAATTCTGTACCCGATCACCATCTGCTTATCATCCTTAGAAGTAAATATATAGGGGAAAACCCAGAACACTGGGGAAAACCCTAACATTATATTTGGCTTTATCTCGCACTTTATCTTTGAAGGATATGTCCTTACCTTTGCTACTTTAGATGGCACTAAAGAATCACTAAAACAAGAAATAGGGACAACGTCATGAACCATACCCGATCTCGACCTGTCAAGAATAATAGAACAAGATGTGAAAATTCATTGTTTTATTAGCTTTAAAATCTATAGGAACATGGTGGACTTCATATGTTCATGCACTTAGGCCCGTATAGAATATTTTGCTTAGAATATTCTATGCTGACGACAAAATGACGTAGGTCATCGAATAAAACTGTGTGATAGAGAAGTCTGCACTGGGCCTTGTACATCAATTTTGCATTTTTTTATACAAAGCATGCTAAAAACAATACACAAAAAGAAAAAAAAGAAGTAAGTAATTACAAGCTTTCTTACCTGAGAATAATTCTAATGTGTTCTTCTGACGGAGCATTTTCATATTTAACAGAAAGCACCAATGGTCCCATGGCATCATCCATGGCAAAATAGTTAAAATGTTCCTGTTGGGAAAAAATATCATGATTTTAACAGGAACACTTTTGTATGAATGTAATCAGGACAGCAAGCGGGAAAAATTGGGAAGGACAGGAAAAAATGAGAGAGCAGCTGCAAGACTGCTCGACAGGAAACATGGGGACAATCAGAAAATCGTATCAAAAATCGCTTAAAACTTTTTTTTTGTTTGCCAGTTTTTAAAATAGACTATAACTTATTTTGGGTGTGCAAAAATGGATTTTTTTGCCTGGAAAAATTTAAAAGAAATGTGCACACGGCGGGGTAAAATCGGGACAAAATGTCTTTGCCCCCTGACCAAAAAGTCTGGCTATGCCACTGTTCCCAGTCGCAAGGGAGAGGGGTGTGGGGGGGGTGTGGTAAAGATGCATAGCATACTCATGTACAAACACATGGAAATAAAATAGGTATTTATATTTTTTTCAAATTTTTTTTGATAACTAGATTAAAATTACACACTTGGAAAAAAATGATGTCATCTCAAAATTAGACACATTGAAGTCATGCAGTGATAAGTTCTAAAGTCTGTGTCATAACTTATTGGACAAAATCGAACATGTGACTTAGAAATGCATCCTGACATTTTTTCCTCCAGCAATAAATACTGCATCAGTTTGGCAGTCACATTTTCATTGGAGATTTAGCAGAAGATATGGAGGCTTCACTATTTTCTAAAACACCTGTTACCTGGCAACCCACTTACATATCAAGATTTCAAAAATTCGTAGGAAAACCAAAAATAAACATTGAGTGCTGTAGGAACATTATGTCAATTTAACATGTCTATAATCAATCATATTCTCAAGGGTTTACACATATCAGTACCAAAAGGAACCTGTTTTACTTGTTTTAAAACTTCATATGATTGATGACTTTATCGATATTGACATGAATAAAAATCACTTAATTAACGATATTCCAGGATTTGATGCGAATCCCTACAATAAAACCATGTGAGTATAGGCTTGTCATATTTGAAGTGTTTTACATATAAAACTTGTTTGTACAATTCACAAAATCAGTACTTTGCTCAACAAATATACGGCAGTTTATTTTGTTTTTATTAAAAATTGTGCCAAAAAGCAGGTCTATTCTGATAATGGATTTGAAAGTCTAGAATTCTGGAACTGATTGATGAAAGTTGCAATATTAACTTCCCTGAGGCTGTTTAAAAGTCTGCCTTAACTATACAGAATCCCAGGGAGGACAGACCCTATATAAAAATATAGGGCGATGCTGGAAAACTTTGTGAATTGTTAAGAAAACATATAGACATATGAGTCGAAAAACAGCACACTGAAGACAAATTAAATAAGGAAATCAGCAGTTTTCTAGACCTGATTTGCAAGATTAACATTTTTGTCATTTGAACTGATACCTAGCAAGCCCTTTCATCTGCAGGCCATGACTAAATTATGAACCTTGCCAATTTGTCACTTTTTCATTTCTGTTTTCCTTTCTTTTCTTTCCTTCTTCCTTTTTTCCATTTCTCCTTTTTTACCTTCATTATTTTGTTCTGGTTATCTCCAGATCTTCCCCTCCCACTTATTTGTCTAATAGCCAATTCAGGCCCTTGTGATGTCCTGCTAAGCATATGGCATCTCAAGGTGTATTTTCATTTAAAATTGGGCCTTGTGCACCACTCTTAACACGCGCCTCAACAGCGCAAGGGGCGTAAACAATCAAAATCAACTAACCACACACTGCATTTTTGTGCGTAAATTAGTGCATTAGTATGCAGAAGAGCCCGACAAAAAGCGTCGGCAAGAAAATCCCTGCAAACGAGTGAAAAATTATATGTAACATTTTAGTACCCTCTCTGTGATGCTCAAAATGACCCAGATTTAATACCTCAGTGGCTGGAAAATTTCACAGCTTTTTCATTAAGCTTTTAGCCACTTCGCTGTCTAGTTATTAAGGTTCTAACCAATTTCAAATCCGTGTTGAATCGTTTCTGGGTTAGAGCACATCTTTTTTTACTCAATAAATGTTAAGAGATCAGATAAAAAAGCACAGATATAAGACACTAAAATTAAAAGGAAAATTGTGTGAAATCTCGAAATGTGATGTAAAATGTTAAGATAAAATCTTTTTGGATTGAAGCACTGGAAATTATCTACTGTTGTGAAACTTGACAAGAATTAATGACTGATAGAATCTAAATGAACAAAATAACCGGAAATGTTAAATTTTCCACACAATACTTTCTATAATTCAACAACATGATGTAAAATTTTAATGATTTTATTGAACATTTGAACTCAACCTTCATTTTATGCCTGTGTTCGCAACTATAGATTGCACTTTTAAACTTGTCTAATTCATAACTTGTTGAAGTTCTTTTCGTGGATTTTTTCTGAAAGTATTTCTTATCAGTACTTTATCCTATTAATAAAAAAAACCACTTCGGTTGCCATCTTTTTAAGTCTTATTATAATTTTTAAATTTAGCCTGCTTAGTTTCTAAGTTTTATCAAAATCTTTTTAAGTTTTATCATAATTTTTAAATTTAGCCTGCTTAGTTTTTTATTTTTATCAAAATACTTTGAAACCACTGTAAAAAAGCTTCAGTGTTATAAAAGATAAATCCTGATTCTTCAGACAGCACTCTAAAGATTTCATTAAAGACACCTTCATTTACAACTTTATGCCATTAGTTGTAAGTTGAGTTGATGCAAGGGGTTAACCCCCCCCCCTCTCCCAGGACAGGAACTTCCTAGAACTAGCACCGTTCCCCTGATCTCCACTCCTACAGACCCAACAACAAGAACCAGGTAGCGCGCTGCCTGGGCGAGGCCCCTGATGTCCCCTCCCATGGACCCAGCAACGAGCCCAGGCAGCCTGGATAGAGACTCAGCTGTGGATAGAGGCGCTGTTGGACATTGGATGGTGTAGGACAAGGCACTGAAATCAGGGCTAGAACTTCCGGAAAAAAAAAGAAATGAGTGAAAAAAAGGGAAGGAGAGAAAAAAAAAGCAAAAGGAAGGAGAGGAGAAGATAAAATGGCAGTAATGTTGTAAAAACCTATAGAAAACTCTCTAGGTATCCTTACCTTTCCATAATAATGTTTTCTATACATCTTGTTTGTATCATCAAATTCCAATCTGCTTTCACCCGTACACGGTGGTAATTCACCTACAACATAATTATCATTGTCGGGCGGTTCTAGATCTAAACCATCTATCCAATACCCTCCGTCGTGCGGTTGCATGATACTCGGAAATGGTCCATTCTTCTTTAGTATCTAGAAATCATTAAAAATAAAATCAACATTTAGATATTCGTACCTTCAAATGATTGTTAAACAAAACACTTTTTAAGGATGGAAATATGTAAACATTTTCTATGTTATTTACACACAAAATATATGGGCAAACATATATATATTTTTCTCATACAAAAGAAATGCATTTTCAAAAACTGCTTGTAAATAAAATGTATAATTGAAAAATGCTCATGCGATATGACATGTTTGTATTGCATTTTTAACCTACATTTTGAGTTGTGAAGTCTAGTTGTAGTTACGAGCTGAACCCTTCGTTAGCTACGATGCATCGTAACGTTAATGAAATCGACCCTGGTTAGGTTTGGCCATCCTACATTGTATTTAATCATACATACTTTATTAATTTGATAGTGTCTTAATTTCAGCATCTAAATATTTTGCACAAATGAAAACTGAAAAAGAGTTTACCGTGGGATTGAAAAGCTCATAAAGTTTACATATGCAAACTCTTAACTAAGACTAAATGTCAATTAGAAACATTTGTATACATTCTTAAAGGTAAAACAGTCTAACATTTTACCTACGCAGTTTTAGCAAAGCTTTCTTTCAAATGGCTAGTTCCTAAACATGTTTCATTACTATTTTTGAAAACTATTGCACATTTTGGTCAAAATCTGACAACCCCAATCCACTTCAAGAAATGTACATTTTATTTGGCATCTGAATATCAAAGGAAATAGGCTTTTCCTTCATGGTTTATAACAGATTTAACTTGATGTCAAGTCGTCATGTGAGTGCAAGAAAGTCGTATCTGCAACTGCTGCCTTGTGTTACATTTTTTAACACCTAGTCACTAGAATTTCACATAGCCCTCAAAATTTCTCTGCCATAGGCCTATGTCAGTGGCTCTTGAAATGGTTCTTCAGGTGACACCTAACCATTTCAAGAGCCACTGACCCAAGACTGGAGATTATACAGTGTGCAGTCAAAATTATTGACAAATGGCAGCTATTGCAGATATGTCTTTCTTGCACTCACATGACGAAGTAAAGCTGGTTTTAGAGTGTCTGTCGTGGTGGTTGTGCGATCTGTACGTGTGACGTCAAAAAGTTCAAGTGCGCAAACTCATCCTTGTCGCACCTTGAAAATTTTGCGGCAAACACAAAAAGCTGATATATTGATTAATCTGTCTTGATAGTCATCGTTATGAGTTAAAATTAAAATGTTCTTGCGGCAGACCATCGCAGTAATATGCAAATGTGTCATGCTACATTACGTCAAGTCAAAATTGCAAATGCTTGGTCATCTGTTGCAACTACAAGCTTGGTCGTCTGTCACAACAACAGCTACTCTGAGAGTTAAAGTTTTGTTAATTACATAGATTTAGAGGGGAGATACCAAAATGTATATGACCTAGTGTAATGATGCTATCAGATCAGCCATTGAGCTCAAATTGGAGTATTAACCATATGTAAATGGTATCATCAAGTTGAATCCTATGTATGCATAATATTTGTGCATTATGGCAAGATTCAATGTATCATTATCAAAACCTTATAATTTATCTTAAGCCTTAACTATTATCTCTACGGTAGGATATGGATTGGTAAAAAAGTCTGGTATCTTCGTCTAAATCAGAGATTCTCAACTAGCGGCGCAAACGCCCAATTTGGCGCTTTGACTGTTACAGATTGGCGCTTTTGCCCTCTCAAAAACATAGAAATACATTAGAAATACACTAACAATGGATGCATGTGGTGCTTTAGCCTACAACTTTCTCATTTAAGTGGCACATTGTAAGAACTAATTGTGCAGTGGCATAGCCAGAAGGGGGCAAAGGGGGGCAATTTCCCCCCTGAAAGGAGTCTTGCCCCCTCTCTTGCCCCCCTGAAAAAATCCAGAAAAATCCAGGTCAAATTGAAATTACATAGTTTGCACTCCATTTTTAGTAGTATGCATAAAAATGGTCAATTTTTCACTGCAGTACTGTCATTTCATACTCAATTACTACCTTTTTCTGTAGTTTTAACAAAATAAAGTTTGAACATTTTGTGCACTTCGCGTGCACTTCAAAAAATCGTAATATTTTAAACGTGACATTGCAAAATTTGGTACAAAAAGTAGCCAACTTACTCCTTTTTTTTAAGAACCAGGACCAAAAACATCATTTTTACATAAAAAGTTATGAGACAAAAATTGGGGTGTACTATTTTTGTGTCTACTCATCCAGGGAGTTGCCCCCTTCAAAAAGTCTTTGCCCCGCCTTGCCCCCTTTGATGAAAATGTCTTGCTGCGCCACTGTAATTGAGAACTTCTGGTCTAAATCTGTGGTTGCTCACCTCTTTTATCCTAGATGTGTTTGTGTTCTTTGTTTGTGTTCTAGCTTTGGTAGCAGGGGAGTTGGTCACATTCTGAAACAAACAAGTAAATAATAATATTTTTGTTTTAACAAACATAATGGAGCAATCTACAAGGGAGTGTAATTCCAAATGAATCTATGTGAGTCTCTGTGAGTCGCTTTGCAGAAGACGGTGGCTAAATTGGCGTCAGATCCGGATCTGCTGTACAGCACTATGCACACATGCGTACGTGTAACTGGTTTTCTCAGAGATGCCCATGCATCTGGCTCTGCACTCAGAGTAGATTGCCCCAGTCTGTCAAATAGGAGCAAACAGGGAAATTAGAACACGTTCAGTATCTCTAGATGGCCAAAACAAATCAGACCAAAGACGATAGATTGTGAAGAAATTACGTACTTTCATAAGAGATAATTGCTTTCCAAAACTCTATCCATGTCCCGATAATCCATCTCATGTCATTTATTAATTATCTAAATTTCCTGCCAAATTGAATTTGAACCCGACAAAATACTTCCGGTAAACAACTTCACATTTACTCAACAATATCATCAAATGAAACATTACCACAAACAGATGATAAGTTTGGTCACTCTAACACCTCCCAAAGTAACTTAAGTGGCCTAAACACACAATAAAGAAAGTCTTTTCACTAAGGCAAAAACATGAAAACAATAAAACTACATGGTTAAAAACAAGAGTGGGAGGCAATTTTAGCATTCTTCCTGCGTTGTCACCTTAACCTTATTTCAGTAAGTGACTAGATGAGCTTATGCTCCAGTTATGGTGTTAAAAACAAGACTTTTAGATGGAAATGTCATTTGAGGCTTGCCCTTTCAAGTAACAGTATAGCTACTTTGCTAGTTAAGGAGATATCCATCTATTTTTGTTGACTCGCTAGACATTACAATTTGTAGATTCAATTTAGAAATATACACAATGTGGTTTAAAGGTATAAGCCAGGTTTCGACATGTTATTCAAACTCATGAAAAGCATATGTAAAAGAACAAGACTTTAAGATGGAAATGGTATTATTGGCTAGCCCTTTCGAGGCCCCCCAAAAAGGTTTGTCTTATTGCTATGTGAAAAAAATTTAGCGTGTAGAACTACGCGCTGGTCTTTCTCTCTCTTTTTTCTATCGTGAGTAATCCAGCGATCAACCGCCGTCCGGGTTGCTGTCATTTGCTGCTGCAATTTACCTTGAATTTTTGTTTTTCAACCGTCAAGACTTCCCACAGTTAGAAACTGGGCACTTCAACCACGTAAGTTGGGCGATCAAAATTTTAGAGCGTTAAAAAAAAAGGAATATCGCATACCGCATAGCTGATTTCCTATAAAAAATTTAAAATCGCATACCACATAGCTTTTTTGCAAATGGTTTCTGAGACAAACCTTTTTGTTCATGGCCTAACAGTAATATGTATTCATCTATTTTTGTTGAATCGCTAGACGTTACAATTTGCTGATTCAATTTGTCAATTTACAAGTATACAAATAAAGTATGGCTTAAAGGTATTAGCCAGGATACCACATGATTATAAAACTCATGAATAGCATGTAAAGAACAAGACTTTTAGAGGGATTGTCATTTAAGGCTTGCCCTTTAAAGTAACAGTATAGCATGAGATCCATTTTTGTTGACTTGTTAGAGTTACAATTTGCAGATTCAATTTGTCAACTTAGGAATATACAAATACAGTATGGCTTAAAGGTATTTGCCATCAAGTGAATTCACATGGTTTTAAAAACTCATAAATAGCATGCAAAGAACAATCTGACTTTTAGACAGAAATGTCATATGTGACCCTTTAAAAGTACCAATATATCATGAGAAGATCCATCTACTTTTGTGATTCATTATTTTGTCAATTTAGGAATACATAAATACAGTATGGTTAAAGGAGAAGTACAATCTTTTTCCTAAATGTTGATGAGGACTGACTACAGTAAGTCAGCTCTTTTATAAGATATATTTTTTTATAAAATACAGTAAAAACACTGAAAAATGGCTAAATCTTGTCTCATTTTTTGTACTTCCTTGAATCCATTGAAGTGTACTCACCTGTAGTACAAGAGGTAAGGAACATCTCTGCTCATCTAGACGATCACTCTGAAATGAAAAACACAAAATGTCACGGCATATATTCATAGAAAACATTGCTTATTGTATAATCCACAATATACATTATACACCCCCGTATCGTAGGTATTGTATGGAAATTCATGAAAATTCATTGTATACTTGAGCTGCGGCTTTTTTGTTTGTCATAAAGTATGTATACTGGAATTACGTTTTCTGTGAAGGGTAAAGCTTATCTGTACTTTAGTTTTCAAGAGATCAGATTTTCTGTTGGCTTTATTTTTACTGTACTGTCTGTTTTTGCTGTGGCATGCTTGTCAATATTAAAAAATCTTTTGATCCTCGGCTGCAACTGGCTCTCAGTACAGACTATTTAAAGGTTAGGAGTCCACTCTAGCTGTTATTGGTTCTTGGTACATGTTATTTTAAGGTTAGGGAACCAACAATTATAAAAAATAGTTTTATCCTTGATAATTGATTTCAAATAAAATTATACTAGGTTCCATCAAAAACTTGATCCTAAGTTAACCAAAACCATTAAAAAAAATCACCTTGTTAAGGCTTTCGCCAAGGAAGCCTAAGTTGGTACTTGGTACCAAGTAAGCTAAAGGAATTTTTTGAATGCAGAAGGAAGACCAGAGTACCCGGAGAAAAACCATTGGAAGCGAGCATGGACCGAAATCCAAATGCACATAAAGCGCTGGGTGCGGGAATCGAACCCGGGACATCATTTGTGCCAGGCCAGGGAACTACCGCTGCGCCAACTCGCTCCCCCTAAACATACCTAACCCTTACCACTAACTCTAAATTTGACCCTAATCCTTAAATTTTGGATGGAACCTAAAGTATACTTGGCCCTTCAAATATCACAGATCTGGAAATCATTTGCCTTGAATCTTTATCTTCTAATGCAAAATGGAATAAAATATCAAGTGAAACCCAAGAATATTAAAAATTATATAATAAACTTAAAAACTTCAATTTTGCAGCTCTTCTGCCCATTTTATAGTCAGATCTCATATTGCAAAGTAAAATCATGATGTTGGTTATGCAAGAAAAATATCACTCTCAAAAAGAGTTAAAATAATACACAAAATAATGAGAGAAAGCTAAATATGTGCAAACATTGCCAATGAAATTGAACTTTCAATTATGAACCACTAAATGCAAACCAAATTTCTTTTATCATCCCAATTTGCAGAGTAAACAGTATCACATTTCTGCACAATGAAGTAAAAACGCAGTATGTGCATTGCAGATATAATCTAAGTTACTTCCTTTGGAAAATTCTGCACAAATTAGCAGACGATCAATTCTCTTTCATAAAATAAGGCAGTATCTTCTATATCAAACATGTGTATATACAACTTTTTAGCATGGGGTTGGTTTAAGTGAATATACATGTTTAACGGACGTATCTGATATGCTTTATTCATACACATACTGTGTTTTTACTTTGCAAGGCAAAATTTATTCATTCAAGATGACGGACACAACACTCTGTTAACAAAGTGCTTTGAATACAGCATTCGGTTTCAAATTACATTTTCTAGTTCAGAAAGTTTTTACAAGTCTCGCTTAAAGAATAAAAATCAAATTTCCAATATATTTTATGTCCTGGAATTCACCAAAATGAAGGTTTTGTTAAATGAAATCACAGCGTGAAATGTGATGCCAGTCGTATGTGAAAATGAAGCACAAGTTGGCCGCCCACATTGTAAAAATAGTCAAGAGACTTTTTGAGTGGAAATTGTTGCAAAACTTACGTGGTTTCATAATTGCTTGCCAAGCCTCAATGTAGTAAAATGGCAAATAGTGTGGGCTAAAGGGTTTTGCTTTTTGTCAATCATAACAAAACTTCACATATAATGTAAGCTTTAAAATATTTACAAATTATTGGATATGATCAGGGTAAAATAAATGTAGAAAAAATCTCAATACTTGTAATACTTCTGGGATTGCTAACTCATTAATTGGCTTTGGGAAGCTAATTTATAAACCCATGCAAACTAGTGCAGTAAGCTTAAAGGTGCTATTCATGATTCTGGTGTGATGATAACAACATAAATGTAATCTGAAAATTTCACTTGATTCCGACTATTCGATTTCAAGTTACAAGCTTTTCAGCATTTAAAAAATCTCCATAGACTATGTTGTAATTACTGTCGGGCCAAGACAATAATTAGAAAATGACATATTTTCTCACTTTTCTCAAAAATGGAAGAACATTTGAAAGAATGGTTTAGGGATTGTAACATACACCAGTCTAGCCTGGACCCAGGCTTGTATGGGCTGAAGTCAATGTACTGTAGGCCTATGTTATCACTATTACCCCCATTGCTCAGATGAGTGTACTTGTATGGGTGAAAGTCAATTTACTGTAGGCCTATGTGTGTACAAGCCCAGAATGTCTCATATAGCACCATGATTACTAGTACCCAGAATGTGTGTGTACAAGCTTCTATTTATGTCACATCATAAACACCTTGTAAAGTGTCTGTGGTCTCATACAACACCATGATTACCTTTTCTATTTTGTCCCCATGGTGCCACATCCCACATTATAGAAAAGAAACCAAACAAACTTAAATACTAACTAGCAAACATCACTGGAGTAGACATAGGCTATGACCTTATTCAGGGCAGAATCAGGCAAAATGACCCTGTCATGTGTACATTTGAGATAGTTGCTAATTAGTAACTTGGGGGTTGTCAAATTTGGTATTTATGTAGGTGAAACTTGTACTTTGATGAGTGCATTGTAGGGGTTGAACATGAATGAAGCTGTTAAATTGTAAAGTTTCAGTGTCCTGTGTAGGCTTAGTATATACACTTCGGGTTGGTAACTTGTTGGCCTTTTTGTTTTGGAATTTTTATATTGTGGGCCTACTAGTGACTATGAAAATGTATAAAGCCAATTAGAAAAGTTTAAAACCTCAGACAAAAGCAGCACAAGGACTTGAATCAAGTCTAACACCAGTCAAGGATTCTTCCCAGCTAAAAATCTCAATTTTGTTAGAGGTGACCTTGAGGATGAAAAGTGGATCATGAATTGCCCCTAGCAGAAGAAAACACCCAAAAATCCAACAATTTTTAACATTTTGTTTAGAAACTATAGGGAGAATTTATTAGAAGGGGAGCATTTGTTATAGACGTTATGGTATATCTTTAACAATAATTTAAAATGACGATTCTAATAAATGCATGAAGTCCATTATTGGTCAAACTCATTAAGACATTAATTAAACACTCGATCTTAATATTGGGTCTCAAGTTATTAGGACATTTAATTAGACAGATGAGATTCA